>CBVK0100154962.1:0-26317 GCA_900067695.1 Picea abies
GGTTTGATTGTTTTACTATGATATTAGTGCATTTGATTAGATGATATGATGTGGATGTGTTCTGACATGATTTGTTAATGATGCAGGTTGATGATATCTTGTCGACCAGACTCACATATGGAGTAAAGGGGTCACACATGACTACTAGAGATGTTGAGGGAGAGGTGTGGACAACAGCCCTTCCACAGCCTACTAGCACTCTCACCGTGGCTCAAACTGTAGGTTAATGATTACCTAGTTCGAGAGAGCCCACGATGCCGTGAGGGCAGACTGCGACAGTCGCTCACGCGGATTCTAAGGGGCACACAATAAGGCGGGGGACTTATTCCTTAGAGGCCCTTAGTCTCCCACAAGTTCACTTGGCGGAGTGTTGATTCCAAGGGTTATTGATGTCTACCAATCAGTCACGAGGCGAGTGGCACCCTTGGAGCATGTAGTGCGTCCTGAAGAGCACGTCGCATAAGGGAACAAATGAGATGAGTGGCACCCTTGGAGCACCTAGTGCGTTCAGAAGGGCACGTCGCGTTGATTATGATAGAGGGATGAACCTAGATGGCCTTAAGATAAATAACATGTTAATAAATTTTTAAAACAATTTTCCTAATTAATTGTCGCCCAGTACAAAATCTAAAGTTTAAGTCTAAACTACGCTGATGGTAAAATTTTATCGCTAAAAAAAAGGGTATATATATATATAACAATATTAATAATAAAAAAAAAAAATCCACATAATTAATAATTATAACTTTAGTTAAAATCTTGTAATAAAAAAAAGGGGGAATAAGAAATTTAAGTTATTCACAAATATATATATATATATATATAACTGTGGAATAAAATTTAAAAGTAAAAGGGGAATGAATGGTTTTATTATTTGGATAATTTTAAAATATTAATTTAAGGATAAAAAGGGAAAAGGGGGTTAAATTCCACAACTGCCGTTTTGAGCTCTAATAAAAAGGGGAAAGAGGGAAAATAATTTTTTTTTAGGAAACTAGGGAAAAGAGGTAACATAAAAAGGGAAAGAGGGGAACTTAAGGTAAAAAGCAGAAATCCAACTTAGTAAAGAATTTACCATTAAAGAACTTTCTAATTTTAAACTGATTTAGCAACTTCATAATAGGGAAAGCCTTTAAAACCTGTAAGGGATTTTGGGGACACCTGGGAAAGCCTTTAAAACCTGTAAGGGATTTTGGGGACACCTAGGAGTGATTCTAGGAGTAACTCTAGGTGGGTGAGGGAATTGAGATAATTACTTAATTAAAGAAATTAATTTATGGAGGAATGTAGGGGATGGGTGACACTTGTATGGAGAAGAATTTTTAGGAATTTATTTTAAAAAAATTAATTAAATAAGATTTTAGGAAAGAGAGGAAGTGGGAAATTCTATGTAATGAAGGAAGGAGAAGGAGAAAGGGCATCTTTTGTTTGCATAACGTTACGCTGCAGAAATATAGACTTGACTGATTTACTTGTGGGAGTTGGGATACCCAGCTCAGAGAGGAGTGGTAGCTCGGCCTTGCGAGGCAAGCTGGGAGCGAAAGACGATCTCGTCAGCCGTCTACCGTTGTTGTCCTTGGCAGTTGTTGTCTTACGCCCTCTAGCAAAAGTACCTCTGCGTTTGGAATTCTTGCGTCGTGTTGGTTTTCCCGGCGATCATTTCAATAACTTGTCCCAATGAATCCTTGTGTTCTCTTACTGTTGGCCATGTTGGATTGGTATCCTGGTGATGAAAAGATTTAAATTCAGCCTGAAGTTTTATTGGTGTCCTGGTAGTGTAACAGATCTAATTTCAGTCGGCAAATTTTATTGATATCCTGGAAATGTAAAATTTTTAAATTAAGTCTATATTTTAGAATTCACAGCCTAGAATGGTTTAAGTATGCGTTCTTGGCTTCTTTTGGCGAATTGCTGTGTGTTTTGCTTCCGGTATGCCTTTTGCTTTGCCAACCTTTACCTTACGTTTACCTCCTTGGCCTGCAATGTACTCTGCCCTTGGCCACTGGATTCTTATTTGTTAATACTCTGCAGTCAATACTTTTGTCCACCTGATGGCGTTGCAATTCGTTTTATTTACCTGACTGCGTTTTACTCCAGCACCTAATCATTGAGAATGATCCTGCCCGCGGTTGTCCTGGTATTTACGGTCCTTACCCTTGCTTAACCTGCGCTTTTTTTTTATTCTTATCCTCCTTGTTATGCTACTCGCCCATCAAAGATGCATGTCCATATCCCACCTTGCACCTTCTCAAACTAAGCTAATCTTCAAGCCCGCACCTTCCTGCCTTTTTTTTTCAACCACCCATCTATGATGGCTGGGGTCAACACCAATGGATGCCACCTCTTGATTTTATTGATTGTGTTCATTACAGGTTATCGAATGTTCTTGGTATAGAAAATGTGATGCAGGTACAACGAATCATTATTGTAGCGACTGGGGTGTATGATGAATGTTTACTGTGTAACGAATGTCTACGGTGTAGCGAATTTTATTGTAGCAATGTTTAGTGCGTACAACAAATCCCTTATCACTTCCGGGCGTTTTTAATCAAACAGTTAACCTCTGCAACGTGCATATCCCTTCCTACGCAGATTGCTTGATTTAATTATTGCCAATTAATGACTTGAATTGCGGACTAGTAGCTCAACGATTTTCCTGGAAGATGAATAAGTATGCTGTTGATTGACCACGTTGCCCCTTAATTGATGTCTGTGCTGTTGCTGCAATGACTGTGTCTTGCCTTTAATTAAGGGCGTAGCGGTTGAATGGGCTTGAATTGCCACCTTTGGTACTGGGTTTGTTGATGCGTGTACAACGTTTGCTTATTCTTTAAATGACAAAAATTTTAGAAATTCGTTCTGGTGCGTTGGGTTTAGCATTTTACCTACTTGTCAATGACTCTAGTCTGGTGTTTACTTTCCTGAACGTAGGCTCAACGGTTCCATGGATTAAGTTTACATTTTTGGTAATGAATTTATTACTTAGATTGCCATTTAAAGGTTGTATTATGACCACGATTTACTACCGGGTGATTGGTTCTGACTGTGCTCCATTCAATGACCGCAATGCCATTCCTATCTGGCATGTTTGTGCATCTATTTTCAGATTTATATTTATTAGTTACAAATAACAATATTAATTTATGGTGGACTTATTGATGACGTGCTACATCCTAGTTTATCCTTAAATATTAGAAACTATACCAATTATGCATTTTGGTAATCCTTATATTTGTCCTTAACAAGGGATGTGTATAATGCTAATATTTAATCAAACAGAAAAAGAGAAGAAGGAATTACTTTTTCCCTTAAGCTTAAGACGACTTTCCTACTTGGTTCATGTGTATGAGAATTATTTTAGAATTGAGAACTGTTTATACAATAGGAGGACATGTATTTTTCCACCTTATGACACTTCTTATTTTTGAAGCCTTTTATGTAAAACAACCAGGGGTCCCAAAGTCTAGCTTTCTCAATTTAAAGTGTAATTAGCCTTATTCATTTAAAGATGAACTAACCTTTTTCACAATGTCAAGTAGTTTCCAAATTTTGAATATTCTTAGCTTCAACCAGAAAGTAGATGGAGGATAAGTTGTTTCACTTATGCAAAATGTTTTAGGTACTCTCCCTTCTCATGGGTAGTTACACTAGAAAACTTCTGGACCCCAAAATAATAAAAAAAAATATTTATAAAAATAAATAAAGATAAATTTAATATTGAAGGGAATACCCAACTCTAGGATTCTCATAACTTGCAAGCTTGAGAAGTTGCCCTTTCCACCAGTCACAGATAAAAAGTACAAATTTTTTTTTGCCACCTTCAGCATAGCTTTTAGTCGTGACGATGGGGTTCCTACAACCTGTGTCAAAGTTTGAACCAAGGTGAATGCTTGCTCCCTCTCGAACACTGGAAAAATACTTAGTCGACAAATGGCAAAGCTGCATGGCTATGATAAGTTTAAGTTGTACATGCTTAGACATTCAAATGGCCATATAAACGTTTAAACATTTGAATCCACCTACCTTACTAAACTTGTGCATGCAAAGAATCACCTCATGCTTTTCGTTGAATGCGTTGGTCGAAAAATATCATTTGAATAATAGGCTATTGGTACATCGGCCAGGTTCGAGCAATCAATGTCTTTGAATGACATTCGAAAATACAAGGCTGATGTCTTGATGACTATGTCATCGGGCCATCAGTCTCTTTAAGTCTTTCAAAGCATTTGCGTGTTAACCCATAATTTGCAATGATTCCCAAATGATAAGTGGGTCGCACCCTAGTCAATCAACGCTTAAAGGTGCATGGTTTTGTTGACCTCCTTTTTTCCTTGATGTCCCTTTGATTGAGCCTCAATGAGTTTTATGTCAAGAATTATACCACCTAAATGGTAAGAGCATTCCAGTACGAGTGTGTCAGCCATCGTGTCGTTCTAAGCATGTTTGATGAGTTAGTAAGATGTGAGAGGAGAGCTCAATGGTCCAACGACTAAGACATTGGCCCATTGAGTTTCCTTGGTCATTCGAAGGATAGATCATTGATTCGTTGACCCTACTATGAGCATGGCCATCGGCCTTCCCTTCACCTTGAGAACTCCTTACAAGAGAAGCCTAGTTCTTTGGAAGGAGACTGAGGGGAGGTTATTGCAAGGATGATGGTCCGTCAACTTCATTTTTGTTTGATAAAATTTTGAAGAAAAGACTTTGATGTACTTATATTTTGAAACAAAGAAGTTCATGCCATTTTGGCTTTGACATGAATATTCCAAAGAAAGCGGTTGATGGTTTGATGCAATGCAATCTGTTGAGAATTGTTTGAGGGTAAGAAGATGGGGGAATTTATATCTAATGTTTTTGACAAACCCATTACCTTGTCTAGTGTGATGGCTTCGATCACTATTTGAATGCATATATGAAAGTCAAAATAAAGACTCTAAAGGGCAACAACATCTAGATGTAGAGTAACAAGAAATTCGTTAAGGTCACAATCTACCTTCAATATCTCATCTAACAAGCCTAAGATGTAAAGGGAGAAGCAAGGATGAAACAAGCACAAGGCCGAAGGATAATGATTCCCAAGGATCTAAGGTAAACTCCCAAAATTATAGATCAAAGGAAAAAGTGGGACCCATACTTTGGCATGGGTTTGTTGAGTGCTCAACAAGCACCCAATTGAGATTTCTCCAAATGGGCACCTTTCAGATTTTCAAGATTTGCAATCTTGGAACGTTTCTATTTTTAAAAACATCACCTTTTTGGAAATATGATCATATATTCGAAGACCCATTGGAGAGATGTCCACAAGGTTCAGTTTTGGTAATGATCAGAGAAGGCTTTTGTTTTGCTTTTTCACGATGGTCATACCATTTTTAGGTATAACCAGTATGATGGGTAGCTTGTGTGCCAAGATTGGTCACAATCAGAGGACATGCATTTTTGTGCTTTTTGAATTTTCAAAAAATAGCAGGTGCCATGGGTAGGTACCCCTTCTAGTAGTGAGTGTTGGCTTCAATTTTTAGCAGATTTTGAGAAACCCTAAAATTGATTCAAAATCAGGGGTTATGCATATTCTAGTCCCAACAATGGGCTTGGTCATGTGCAGACAATGTTTCATGGTGCTGATTTAACTTAGGGATGTGTGTCCTAGTTGATGGTTTGTTGTGGGATGTTGCGGCTTAGTGGATAGTGCCCCTTGGTGGAGAAAGTTCCATGTGATGCATGTTGACTTGTTGACAAGATGAGGAGGGCACTTTCCTGGGAGTGGTTCCATTGCTTTCTAGTTGACACTCGTCCTATCTTTGGCTTATCAAGAGGTGCACCCCACATGATATCATTCACATGCTTTCCTTGAAGGGAATCTTTACCTTGTTGACTTGCCTATTCTCCAAAAGTAAATGCATCCCACTTAAGAAAATTGACTTGTCTTTTCTCCAAAAATAAAGGGCTTCCATATTGAGAAAGTGCTTTGTCTTTTCTCTCAAAAGCAAAAACCTTCCATAGCCTTGTTGACTTTTCTCCGAAAGCAAAAGCCTTCTATGTTTAGAAAAAGGAAGCTTTCCTTGGAGATCCCACTTTTCCACTTTTAGCATGCTTTCCCATTTGTCTTTTTTCCCACAAGTGGTGTGAATTGCTGAAGAGAGTTTCTTAGCCTCTTGTTTTGGTTTTCTCGTCCATGAGTGTAGGTAGTCCAGGAAGCTTTCAATGCTTTTGTGGGGAATTATTAGAAGAGGGGCACCCCATCAGTGGCTTTTCAATGCTTGATAAGGGAGCCTTTTTCATTGTTGATGGGCAAGGAACTAGTGTGCTTTTGTTGGAGATGCTTTCCTGGGAGCTTTTCCCTTCTTGCTTTCCTAAGGTGTTCTATGTACACTTTGATACTCATTCTATAAGAGATGGGGAGATGATTGAGGTTTTTCATTGGTTATTCTTGAGTCCTCCCCATTCTTTCTTCCATTTTCCATTCTTTCTAGTCCTTGCATTCTTTTATATTGAGCAAATTGGTGAAGGAGAGATGGAGATCACTTGCTTTGGGTTTGCGTGACTATCTCCCTGAAATTATGGTAGGTCAAGTGCTTGAGAAGGATATTTTTGTCCACTAAAGTGTTTATAGCTTTGAGCTGATATACTCAGACTTTGCATACACAACTCTGGAATAAAGGTGACATTCTTTTGGCATCCATTTTTGTTTATTTGTGAGTTTGATGTGTTTTTATGCAAATTTCTGAGTTTATTGGCCTCAGGAATTACTCCTGCTCGATCAATTTTCTGCCCTTTCTTCAACTCCACGCCCATAGGATTCAAGGAACTGGTCCAAGACATAAAGAACCACAATTTGATATGCTGTTTTTAATCATAAAAAACACAGATCTGCAACTTTTTAAGTGCAGATCTGACGTAAAACATAGCAGATTTTCATGGAATCTAAGGTAAATTGATAAATATAAGTGTAGATCTGAATATTGTCGTGCAGTCCCATCAATTGCCTAGCAGAAATCAGGTCTGATTATTAAATTACAGCAAAGCTAATTTGCAGATTTGAACTTTGAAGTGTCTTTTGAGAGTAAAAGTTATCGTTTTATACTTCAAGTCATCTAGGGATTCTACACTGAGGCTAGCAAGTACTAGCTTGAAGTGCAGGGGATTTTACAAGGTGACAATGATACCTTCCCTAGTTCACATTGATACCTTCCGTTTCTTAGTGTTAACAGGGCTTTCAAAACTTTGACCTACAAAATACTTTGAACAGGCATTGCCTCAGGTTGGAATTCAAATGATCGAACCTTTTTTTCGTCATCTTTCAATTGGATGTTTTAAGCATTTGAGGTTTTAATGAACGAGTGCTTTAGGCTTTATATTTGAATAGACAAAAGTTTTCTGATTGTCCGATTTGAGGTACTTGGGAGTCAATACAAGAAATGTCTATTCAGCAAAGCCTTATTCAAATAACTTATAGTTTTGCTGACTCCGAGTCTAAATAAACTTTGAACTGACAAGTATTTTGGGTCCTGAATAATGAACAGTCATCTTTGAGACTTCAGTCGAATAGTACCTCTCTGAGCACCGTAAAGAAGGATATTGGAATTTGGGATAGTATTTAGCAAAGGTTCACATTTAAAATTTGAATGGTCTGAGGGCTCTATGAATCACTTTTTCCTGAATATGAAGCCAGGCCTTCTGACTTTAATAAAATTTTACCTTAAAGAGGGTAAGCATTTCCCTTCGTTCCCCTTCGTACCCTAAGGGTCAAAAAGGAAATTTTTCATGGTGGACCCATATGTACATATGGGTGGGTTGCAGGGTCAACATAGCCTCATCAAGTTACAAATATAATCAAAAGGGAAAAATTGGAATTGTTAGGCTTTATATATTACTGTCCTCAAAGTATTAAAGACATTATGCTGCTTGTCGCAAATGTGGTTCTTTGTTAAAGAACGATTGTTCCATGAATAATATTTTTTAGCATGTTTTATTTTGCAAAAACATTATAGAAGATGCAAATTAATATACTCTCAGTTCTGAATCATAATATATCCATAGATAAGGAGGGTTCTTGTTGAAAAATTCCAGCATCAGTGATTTTTTTCATTGGCTTGGATGTCAAGAGCAGGTTAGAGGATGCAGGTTATGGTGTGGGATTGAGAGTACTGGAGCTACTTTGCCATAGAGAGAAGGTGGTTTCTATCTGCTTGTTCTTTTTATATTAATCAGCTCTCCTGCATTTTAGGTATTCTCAATGTATCATGCAAATTTTGTTTGAAGTCAGTTTCTTGTTTTGTGGTAGTTCATTTGAGAGATGCACACTATTTCTTGTTTTCATTTAATAGAATGCGTGCTATTTTTTATTTCATTTAAGAGGATGTATGATATTTCTTTTTTTAATGCCTCAACCAATCTTATCTGATACAGGGGAACAGGAGGGAGACAAGATTATTAGGCATTCTTTCCTTTGTACACAGTACAGTATGGAAGTCTTTGTTTGGAAAGGTATTTTAAAAACTAGTAATAGAAAGCTTGTATTCTGGATGCCATTTTATTTTGTGTATAAGGAGCTTTTGAAATTGTGTCTTCCGACATGTCTAGAATTATGGCATATAATTCCATAGTTACTAACAGGGAATGCATACTGGACCTGAATTATCGTGTGTGTGTGTGTGTGTGTATATATATATAGATAGATAGAGGTGCAGTGGTAATGTATGTGAAATATGGTTACAGCCATAATTGAGAAAAGTTATAAAATGTAAGGTCATTTTGTTTTGTTGTTTCATAGATGTGCTTTGTGAAGGCCTTCGTCCTGTTTCTAGGATTTCAAAAACTCTGAACCGTTCTTGGTCCAGTCCAAATGGATTGAGCATGCAATTTAAAGTTTTGTAGGTTGGATCTAGGAAAACACTTTGAAGATGATTTCGTATACTGGACTGCTGTACATTGTAATAGGAAAAGCATAAAGAATGTAAGACACTTGAGAATGCCGGTTATCTGATTAAGTGGATAGTCTGTCATTGTAATTATTTACTTGCTAGAATTTAGTTTGATTTGCCATTCTATGCCAGGTAATTTCATTAGTTTTCAGTTACATTGAGGTGCAGTGGTAATGTATGTGAAATATGGTTACAACCATAATTGACAAAAGTTATAAAATATAAGGTCATTTTGTTTTGTTGTTTCATAGATGTGCTTTGTGAAGGCCTTCGTCCTGTTTCTAGGATTTCAAAAACACTGAACCGTTCTTGGTCCAGTCCAAATGGATTGAGCATGCAATTTAAAGTATTCTAAGGTGGATCTAGGAAAACACTTTGAAGATGATTTTGTATACTGGACTGCTGTACATTGTAATAGGAAAAGCATAGTGTAAGACACTTGAGAATGCAGGTTATGTGATTAAGTGGATAAGTCTGTCATTGTAATTGTTTACTTGCCAGAATTTAGTTTGTTTTACCATTCTATGCCAGGTAATTTCATTAGTTTTCAGTTACATTTTGTGCTATGGCAAATAGTATTTTCTTGCTGCCTTATTAAGTCTGATTTTCAGCCATAACCATGTTCTCCGTGCAAGTATAGAGACATGGACTCTATAGAAATCCAAAAAATCAGATTCTTCACTTTTAGAGAGTACGTGGTCGGAACTACAACTAGAGATGTGCTATGGTGGCATAAATTTAAGAGGGAAGATGGTTCGTCCTTCCTCATTGTATATACTATACATTGTACACACATGGGAATGAATTTTATAAGCTCAAAATGTAACATCATTGGAAGTGTATGCTTCCTATGTAGTCTTAAAGTGGGAGTGCTCCAAGATTCGCTTTTAGAACTTCTAGTCCATAATGCTGAATTGATACTATTGTTTACAGGTTTGATATCTGGGGATTGAATCTTGGTCTACCCTAGTGGGCACACATTGAGAGAGTTCAAATGGCTTTGCTCCAAGTAATAATCTGTTGTAAATTTATTGTCCCTTTATCCATATATCACGTGGACACATCTTCCATATTTCAGCCCCTACTTATAATTTAATGTTATTTTCAAATAAATAAATAAATATATATAAGTTTAAAATTTTTGTATTTACTATTTAGCTTTTAATGCTTCATGTACAACCTTCAACTGTTGTACATGATGTATTTAGGAGTCCCATTGAGTGCTTTTGGGTTTCTTTTTGATAGGCGGGAATGGTCTTCACCTCTACTTTACAAAATTTACAACCAATTGTTATCTTTGGCTTAGATGATACTAGTGAGGGGTGTCTACTCTGCTAAAGTCACCTCGGATGTACTAGGCCTGGTCTATTTCAATGACATTAACATGAGGAGTGTGTTTGCCATGCCATCCTTACAGTGAGCAATTCAAAATTACTGCTAGTCCATGGTGACTCAAGCAATTCCCCACTCAAGCAAGGAGGGCAATCATCTTTTGATTCGGGAACGATAGCAGTACCTCTAGTTTCCATATTGAAGGATACTCATGTGTTTGGATGCGTGTTTTCTTGTTGAGTTCACATATTTGGAGGCACTATTGCACATGTGGCAACATCTCGCATTTGGGGCACTTTTCTAAATATTTTTATGCATATTTCTCCAATGAGGGTACTTTTCACATTCATTGAGGCAATCTCTACATATTTGTAGGCATGAGTCATATATGGACCTTGGCACACTTACAAGAAAAGGGAGAAGCTTCTAGAAGAATAATTGGCATTAGGAGGTGACAACTGGCATCTATGCATAGGAATCATGGCAGATTTTGAGGAGTGCTCAACCAAGAGAAGGCTCCTATGAATTTTAAGTTATATTTTATGAAGGTTGCTAAATACTTCAAAGAAAATTTTAATGGATGTTTCTAGGAGGTTCTTTAAAATAAATTATTATAAGAAAATATAGAGGAGGAATCTTTAGGGCTTTCTAAATAATTTTTATTGGAAGTTTCTAGAGAAGCGCTCTTCCCTAGAGGCTTCTAGAGTTTTCTTTATACTATTGAGGCTTCTAATATTTTCTAAATATATTTTATTGAGAGGTGGTTGGAGATTGAAAGCTATAAAAGGAGTAGCACTTCTCATTTGAAAATCAGAAGTTCAAGAGGAGGAACTACCCCCTTATGAGGCCAAGGACATTGTCATTTTGCAAGTTATAGGGAGGGATGGCATTTTGGTGAAATTATGTTATCACTTCCTCTTCTTTTTATGTAGATCACATTGATGTTTGGGTATGCCACGTTAAATGTGTTGGTATATCTCTCTTTTCAGAGTTGTTTACACTTTTTTTGTGGGCTGTTTTGCATTTGGACAAGGAATTGCAGGAGAGGCATTCAACCCTCTTTGATATCTTGATGTATACAGATTTGTTAATGAAGAAAAGGATGCATGTTCTATTTTTGAAGCTTGTTTGCTGTTCTATTTTGCATTGAGGGTTGCACTATATATTGATTGATGTTTAATTGGAGGTGAAATGGCATTTTTATGAGCTTTTCATTCAACTTTATGTATCAATGTGGTTGATTTGATTGGTACAGTTGATTTACTACATAGATTTACTGATTTCTCCATCACACTTCAAGCTTCTTTATCATGTTGTTCACTCCATTTGCCCAAAGGACAAGGCACTAGGTCTTGCTTGGCTTCTCACTTAATTATCTAAAATCCAAAAACTAACTTTATTCTACAAATATTTTATATCAGCTTTACAAGGACAGATTTGTAGTCTTATTAGGGAATCCCCCCTTGCATTGGAGGAGAGCTGGCCTAAAGTGAATAGGAAAATTACCGACATGACAATGGGTGATGTCCTCAAGTTTCCCTAGGGTTTGTACTTGATGATTGGATGCTTGGCTTCTCACTTTATTATCTAAAATCCAAAAAAAACTTTATTCTACAAATATGAATTTTTATATCAGCTTTACAAGGACAGATTTGTAGTCTTATTAGGGAATCCCCCCTTGCATTGGAGGAGAGCTGGCCTAAAGTGAAGAGAACAATTATCGAGGTGACAATGGGTGATGTCCTCAAGTTGCCCTAGGGTTTGTACTTGATGATGGGATTTTGAATATCTTTGAAGTGCAGATTTTAGAGGTAATATGAACCAATTTGAATCTACAAATATATGTTGCATGAAACTCCTAAATATCGAGAACTCGTGGAAATGCAAAAACTTCTTGGAAATGCCCAAGTGCCCATGAGGTGCATGGGACCCATAGGAAGTCCAAAACCCCCTAAACTATCTCGACTTCTTAGCTAAACTTGAGGATAATAAGCTTTCTTCCTCTAAACTCAGATCTTGCTGATCTAAATCCGAGTTTGATTTACTCTCTGCATCAGATTTCGGATCAACCACCTGCATACTTTCCACAATCTCTGTGAGGGTTTTGGGAACTTCAGGACTATCCATCCTCATCGAACTTCACATCCATACTTACTGTTGTCTTTTGCTATGCTGGAATGTAGATCTAGTAAGCTTTGGATGTTTCGCTATACCCAAGAAAAATACCCTTGGAACTAGAGGGTTCAAACTTAGTTCTCTTCTTGTTGGCCACATGAATATAAATAGGACAATCAAATACACGAATGTGAGATACATGTGGTTTCTCACTAGTAAATGCTTCCTTTGGTATCTTGGACTTATTTAATGCCATATGAGGACATCGATTTAGAATGTACACGGCCATATTGGATGCATTTTCCCAAACACACATGGGAAAATCCAAGCCATGCATCATAGCCTTCACTATCTCTATGTTGGATTGATTCTTCCTCTTTGCAGTCCCATTCTGCTGTGGGTTATAAGGCATTGTCAACACCCTTTTGATTCCTACCTCATTGCAAAATGCATCAAAGTTCTTGGAGGTGTACTCTCCTCCATTGTCAAGCCTCAACACTTTGATCTTTATAGCTGTTTGATTCTCCACAAGAGCTTAAAACTTTTGAAACTTACCTAAGACTTCATTGTCGGTCTTCATAAAGTAAATCTAGGTCTTTTTGGACAAATCATCAATAAATGAAACATAATAAATGTTACCTATAAAAGATGCTGATGACATAGGTCCACATATATATGAATGGATCAAATCGCGAATCTCTCTTGATCTATGCTCATTTCTTGGAAAAGTAGTCTTCATATGCCTGCTGAGTGCATAGCCCTTGCACACACTTGGCTTCTAGATCTTGAGGTTCAACAATCCCTACACTATTTCTTTCAAGAGTGGCAATGCTCCATAGTGCAAGTGACCAAATATCTTGTGCGAAAGCTCTCCTAGTTTGTCACAGTCATGCATAAAGCACCATGTTTCACTACATCCTCAAGAAACCTATACAGGCCACCTTCTCGCACACCTTTCGCCAAGACTCAACCATCCTTCAGGCTGCAATCTATTTTGATGGCTTTTTTATCATGAAACTCAAGAACATCACCTAATGGCATGCAAAAAGAGATAGATCCCATTTTGGTAATTGGATATGTGGTACATCGTACATCCCCGAACTCCACTTGCATGTCGATTTATTTCTCTTGAAGTTTGTTGAAATCCTTCTTGTTGAATGTCATGTGTCTAGATGCTCCATTGTCCACATGCCAACCTACACCAGAGATGGTGTTAATGGAAAGGCACGATACCATGGAGAAAGTTGTCTCAATATTGGATGCTAACTCATCCACTTCGGGTGCTTTTGGACTCCTTGCAACCTGCTTCTGCTACTTGTTCTTTGCCTACTTCTTATGACATTGAGACACATAGTAGCCCATCTTGTAGCACTTGAAACATTTCACATGACTCAAGTCTTTCTTCCTAGCTTCGATGAACGTGAATGTTCCTTGTGACCCTTCTTTTGTCGTCACTTCTTTCCTCCTTTTTGCACCTTACCAATAAGGGCTTGGTTCAGGATCTCATTATTTTTCGATGCGATTGCAACTGTCCTTGTCTCGTCTTGGATGAAATCATACCAAGGCTACTTAAAGGTAGGCATATGGTCAAGATTACAAACACTATGCACAAAGGATCACCAAGGTTGTGAGAATCCATTTATTGTGATAGACACCATCTCCTCGTTCTCGACCTTCATCCTGACGACTGTGAGTTGATCTTTGATTTGGGTAATCTTCGTCAAGTAACTAGATATCGCATTTGTGTCAATTGTGTGTGTATGAGTGAGTTGATTATTTAGAAGCAATTTCTAGGATGCAATCCCACTTTGATAATGAGTGATCAATGTTACATACATCTCATCATCTGACTTCCCTATGATGTGGGGGATCAAATGGTCCTTCACTGAATCCATAAGAATTTTCTTCGCTTTAGCAACAACACTTTTCTTATGTGTGGCCAACAAAGTAACATCATTCAAAGCAACAATAGTCCCTTCTACAATCTCCCAAATATCCATCTCCTCCAACAACATCTGTAGTGGACACTTCCAAGATGCAAAGTTGTAAGCACCAAAAATAGAAGATGCTAAGTGTCATAAGTGTAAGAATTTTTTCATGGGGGGTGTAAGGGAGTCTCTCCCATGTGGCACACCCATCCTATAATGAATTCCCTTCAACACTCGTGTGCCCTCTCCCTAGGAGAACAAATTGGAGCTAAGTTGAATGAAACGAGGAAACCTTTGGAAGTTTTCGAAACGGGGACATCAGGAAATGAAAACCTCCAAAAATGGAAACGTTTATATATATATATTATCTTGCAAGAAAAAAAATATTGATACACATAAATGACATTTTAGAAGGAAAACCATGTCTATATTGACTTCCATATATGATCAATATCATTGATTACATGATGCAAACAACAAAATCCAAAATTAGCCTTTATAGATGAGGCTATACATCCAAAATCAACCTTTATAAATGAGGTTGTATGTGCTGAAAATGAAATAAAACATGAGCTAAAGACAACTGCAATTACATATCCTAATACATGTCATACTGATCTTCATCCTCACCATTAAAAATAGAACAAGATGCATGTTCAACATAACTAGAGCATGGATGGGAAGAAGAGGCAATTCCACTTCTAGTTGCATCATCACCAATATCAAGAGCAACAAGAGAGAGCTCCAAGTCTGGGCATTCTGCATCCACATTCCAATTTTTATGAGGCCCACTTGCATATTCTTCACCCCTATGAGACATAAGGCGGAGGTTTGAATGCACATATACAAGATCCTCAACCTTTTGCGATCCCAACCAATTGCGCTTCACAGAATGAATGTAACCTTAGGTGCTCCAATTCCTTTTTGTTGATGGAGAGCTTGCCACTTGTGATAGAACACGAGTGGCAAGGATTTGCAAATATACACCATTTTCCCCATGACAAGTCCACCATTTAACTGGGTTCATGGTCCTCCTTTCCTCCAAAGATGATATTTCTGCAAAATCCTCTAATCCAACAACAAAACAAGCAAATTCCTCCTTCACATCTCTTTGTTGAGAAGATGGAAACAACCCCTGGAAGGATTTTTTCACTCCATTGGCCACCTCCTTGTCCTTATGTGGGGCCTTCCTCTTCCCATTGCTTTGAGTAATGAAATCTTCTTCATAATTTCGGTTGATGATTACAACTTCGTGAGACATCCTCCAGGACACGTTCTCCTCTGAGACTGAGTGAGACGACCTGTGAGAGAGCCCATGAGATGGGTGTGTAGTTCCTCTCTGAGACTGAGATGGAACGCTATGTGCCCCTATGTGGGGTGAGGATGCCCATGAGATGTGTGTGTCGTTTGAGATGAAACGATGTGTATGCCCCTGTGTGGGGTGAGGATTCCCATGTGATGGGTGTGTCGTTCCTCTCCGAGACTAAGATGAAATGATGTGTACCCCTGTGAGGGGTGAAGGTGCCCATGTGATGGGTGTATCATTCTCCTCTGTGTAGATAGTTGAGACGATGTGGTACTCCAAATGATTTTTTTGTGAGACTCAGTGAGATAGAGATCTGTTGAGTAGGATGTCTCTGTGGTTGAGCATGGGTGGACGTGCCCCTAGTGGATGAGCACTAGTGGGTGTGTGAGATCCCTTGCTATATTGTCTAAGAGTAAGATTTACTTGTAACCCTAATTGTGATGTAAAGGGTACAGGTCGGCCTCACCATAAAGTGAAAGATAATTAATGTAAAAGATAATTAATATTGTAATTATTAATTATATTCTGAGTTATTGAGGTCGACCCTGTTGTGCCAAAAGACACCACTTTTGATTTGTCCAGTCTAGTATAAATAAAGGTGATTTCCCCATTGAGGAAACACACAACACACATGTGTTTTGGAAATTTCAGCTAGTACATATTTTAGGGCTGAAGTGCGCACCTCTCTTGGGCGCTAAATTCTTGGTTTTGGAGAGCACCCTTTTGTGTGCTAGGTCTATGGTGTGGGAGGTCTTTCTCTTGAGAATATAACAAAGGGTATGCTGGGTTTTCTTCCGTTGTTGAGAAGGGTTTCTCAGGATATTTCTTGTGTTCTTGTGCATGGTATTTCTTCTTGTGATCTTGGTTCTTGCAGCAATTGTTAATGGTGTAACTACATTTGTTTATGGTTCAAGTAAATGCTAAAATTGAAATAAACTTCATGCTTGGCCTAACATAGAGAAAATTCAACAATTTCTTGGATTTAGAGGATGTGCCAAAGTGTGCAATGGAGAGTTAAAGTCATTCTACCTCGTAACAATGATGGATCTCACATGCTCAACAGAATTGACATCAACAAAAAGAAGAGTGGGAGCCTCCTGTGTAATAATTTCTATAGTTTTCTCAACCATGGTATCCATGCCATCATAAATCTCTCCCAAGAAAGGTTTGTCTGTGTGAGCATCTCAGAGAAGCTCAAATGTAGGTAATATCAACTTGAGCAAGAATTATATCTTGCTCCACCAATCCTCATCAATCAATACCCTCCGAACCATACTTCCCCTCATTGAATCTGCATGTATCCACTCAGCCCAATTTGCACCCACCACCATAGTCATTAATGTAGTTTTGACCTCAACAAGGCGACGCAACATGATGAAGTTTGAGGAATATATTGTCTCAACAACTTTGAGCAACTCCAATTTGGAGTATTCTCAATATATTGCTTGAAACTGGTGGTGGTTGGTGATGAATTTTATGATCTCCTTAGCTTGCCCTGTGACCTTAATCCATGCAGTTTTTGCCTCAATCTCTTTTAAAACTAGACTTAGATTATGGACAATGCAAGGAGTCCAAAATATATGATGGTATCTGTTGCCACCTTTATACACACATGGGTGATGTGGAATGAATATTCAATCCACTTGGTGTGTCCTTGGGAGCAAGTTAGAGTTAAGTTGCTGTCACCTAATCCTCAACTCCTTCGTCTAGGCCAAGTCCCTAAAGAATATAATCTAAGGCTTGAACTAATCTAAGAACAAGAAATAATTCTAGTAGTTTTATTTGCAAATGACAATATGTAAAGTAAATCTACTCTAAGAGCAAATATCAATCAATCAACCAACACAATATACATAGAGAAGTACTTGCATGAAAAGGATACTCAATATGACAAGATGCAAGTAAATAAGGAAATACTTCAAGATTAAATATAAATGCTTGAGAAATAAAAGTACTTGAAGCAAATGGCTTTGTAGAGTGTGTAATGAGAGCAGTGCCTTAAAAGTATTGTGGGCAGTTGTTGATCGCGTGTTTTATTAGATTGTCTTTTAAAGGTAAATTTATGAGATAAATTTTATTTGCATTTGAAAATAACGTGTTTTAGAGCTAATCTAGATTTGGCCCTTCAGAGAATATTCCTAGAGTGGAGGTTGAGCTTGTCGAATATCCAATAGGGAGAGTATCCCTCTGATTTTGCACACAAGCTCAAGAGAATGTGGGAGATCTGAGAGGAAGAACCTAAATCTCAAAGTTCCAGCCAGATTTCTTGCACAAAATCTCTTACGTTTCCACCAAAGCAATACTTCTTAAGGATTTACCTATTAATCTATGCGCACTGACCAACCCAACGTGTATGGAACTTACTCCTAGAAGATCGAGAGAAGCTTGCAAATGGAAGGGTCAGGAACAACACTGGGAGCCGAGGGGAAATGTTTATTTTAAGCAATAAAGTAAAAAATTGAAAGGGAAATGTTTTCTAATTACTAAGTCTTCACTGACCAGCCTCTTGCGAGGAGCTGAGGAGACAATTTATTTGCCAACTTTGAAATTTGCAGAAATAAAACAAACTAAACTAGCAACTAGTGTTCTACTTTGCAAAAAGGAAAACTAAACTAAAGTTGTGATTTGTTTTAGCTTATTCTTATTATGTGAGACTGTTTTGAATTTTAAAGCAAGAGAAAGAGAACTAATTGGAAAATGCTCAAAACCACAACACCAACCCCCCTAGGGGGAAACACAAAGTGAGGCCTCCCTTGACTCTCTTATTTTATTAGCTTGGTTACAATGGTCTTTTGAAGAGACTCGGGATCTCTTTAAAGAGAGATGTGGATCCTTATAATGTTTTTACAATGTACAAAAAAACTCTAGGAAGGTATATGGTGCTCTTGAAAGTCCCAAACGCTCCAAATCCGACAAATTTTGGCAGAATCTCCCCTTGTTTATTCAATAACCTGCACAAAACAACAAACAAAAGAGTGCGAAACATGGCCAAAAACACTTTAAGAGTGTCTTTGGTTATTAGTAGAAAATCCAAAATAAATCTAAGTTAAAAACTACAAAAATATGCAAAAAGGAACTAAGGAAATCAAGCTAAAAAGTTTGTTTCCTGAGGGTTTTTTATGGTTGTTATAAAACAACAAATTAAAAGCACTTGAATGCTAGATTTGAACAATGAAAACACTTGGAAAAGATAATTTTTTTCCCTCTAAAAATTTCAGAAAATTACTTCAATAAATAAAGGGACTCTTTTCCTATGCTAGATCCAGATCTTTAAGATATAAATTTTTAAAGACAAAAATCAGATCTAAGCTATCACTTGCATGCATGAAAGGAACTAAAAATTTAGCTTTGAAACTAGATCGACACTTGCTTGCATATATACATGTAAAATAACCAAGAAAATTTGATTTAGAGAGAAGGAGAAGAGAACAAACTTGTGCTTGGAATGTCTTGGGCAATGGAGTCCTTCTTTGGTGAATTGAGGAGGGATCTTCTTCAAAAGACTTGGAAGAGAGGAAGAGTCAAGATAGATCTTCCACTTCTCCAAGTTGAGGTATCTACTATTTCAATCACTTGAAAAAAAGAGGGTTAGAAGATGGTATCGCCTACAAAAGAGATCTCAACATACAATATGTTAAATCAAAGATATTGCATATAAAACCTCTTAAATAAATGAATAGTAAGATCACTAATCAAATCAGCTTAGTAATCCTACCCTAGTGAGTAAAAGTACTCCTATAAGGCCAAATTAACCACAATATAAAAGCAAGAGAAATAAAATAATATCACCTGATACTCAATAAGCAATTACACACTTGGACAATGCACCAATTTGACCTCCAAAGTCTTCTTTTATTCCAATATGCAAAGAGTGTTACAATGATAGAGATACAACAAGCTATTCTTCCCAAGCTCCAACTAGCTTGCCAAAGGAGAGAATGCTTTTATTTATAGAAAGAGACAAGAGAGCCAAGAGAAGGAGGGCACACTACTTGGAGAAGAGGGGTGCACCACTTGGAGAGTATGGGAAAGCCAAGTGTGAGAGTGTGGGCAACCACCTCTCCCTTTACTCCTACCAAGTGGCATATGTGATAGATGGAGAGTGTAGAGGGCCCCACCTCTCAAGAGGTGGGCATCCCCCTTTAGGAATGCGCCACCTATCCTCAAGAGGGGTGCACCTCTCTTATTGAAAACTAACAAATCTCATAGCATGAAATATCCATGATCCCGCTGATCAGGATATCTACTACGGATCTAGTGTTCTGTCTCACAGATCTGATACACTGGGGGTTTCTGAATGCGTTTTATCTTCAGATCTGATACTCTGGGGGTTTCTGGATGCGTTTTAGTTATGTGCTTGAGATGTTTTTGTGGTTGTTGCATGTGCATGCGGACATAAGAAACATCAACCGCCCAATAATATGTATTATGAGATTCAAGCATGGAAATAGAATGAAATACTGGAAATATAGAAGATAGTCTTCAATTAGATCTCATGGATCGTCACTGGAATACAAGCAAATAACATAAAATATCCGTGATCATAAGATGAAGGAAGATCTGATGCATGCACGGATAGATCGACAAAATCAACGGTTTTAGAGAAGCACGGTAACCGCTACAAACTGGAAAACTCGTTTGGAAGGTTATATTCGTCGGAATGAGTTGGAAACTGTCCCAATAAAAGCGCCCTGGCCTCTAGAATGATATTGGTGACTGCTGGATGACAGATCTGGCCTCTGATGCTCCAGATCTCGTCCCCTGGGGGTCTGCGCACCTCCTGGCTCTCTGGATGCGCCCCAAATGATTCCACCAACGGAATCGACTGCTATAGGACTCAAAACGATCGCCTTGCCAAATGCGGAACTAGGTCAGAAAGGTTTCCCCAGATCTGCTCTGATGCTCCATCTATAACCTCAACTGTCCTTCCAAAAGCGCTGCACCCTAAATGGCTGAATGATGTGCTCTGAAGGATTCCACCGTCCGAATTTGATGGAAAGTGGCTCAATCTATGCGCCCTGGCTGGATCTCAACTGGGTCAGAAGGAAACTGCAATCCGAGCTTTGATCTCGTGCAACTACACAAACCCTCTATCTGACTTGCGCCCCCATTGGCTGAGCTGCGTAACACTGATAACTGGATATTCCTGAATAGCACGGTGAAATACTTGGATGGTATCTCTGATGGGCTAGGGTGTGTCTCTCAACACCGAAAGCTATCAATGGTGGTGGTTTCCTCCAGAAATCCACAAAACAGTAGAAGTCGAATCTCTTCCTCGTCTGGGAACTCTCAACATCAAATCATAACAATGCATAATGAGGAATTAGATCGAATTCCTCCCTTTATACTCTTCCCGATCTAATTCACCATTGACCTCACATAAGCTAGGCGCTTTTCCTCCTAAGGTGAATAATTAATTAATTAAGTCCCCCTTTAGAACCTTTTCGTTTTAATTCTTTGTTGACTTAGGCTTAAGTGATTTTTCCTATGCTTTTTGGCTTAATTCATCGTTTAGCCACCAAATCACCCTTATTTCTCCCTTTTGTTCCCTGTTTGTGCCTGACTATAGTCTACTTTAGCCACCAAATCACCCTTATTTCTCCCTTTTGTTCCCTGTTTGTGCCTGACTATAGTCTACGGGAACACATAGATTACTAAGTCACTCCCTGCTGGCCTACTCTTGGGAACGACACATCACAGTCCTCCCTTCCCGAGATTGCTTGTTCTCAAGCAACATCAATCCTGGGTGCTTCAAAATATGCTCTCCTTCCCAGGTGGGATCCTCCACTGGAAGACCTCTCCATCTAACCAAGCACTCCCTCATGACCCTGCTCCTTAACCTGCGCTCTCTCTGCTCTAGTACCTCCTCCGACACTAGCTCCAACTGGCCCTCCTCATCCAAGGGTGGCAACTCCTCTGAAATACTAATCTATTGTCCCACGGCCTTTTTAAGGCAAGAGACGTGAAACACGTTATGAATCTTGCTACCCTCCGCTAGCTCTAGCTTATATGCCACCTCGCCTATCCTCCTGATGACTCTGTATGGCCCATAAAACTTTGGCTTCAGCGTCTCTGCTCCGTTCCTCTTCAACGAGGATTCTTTGTATGGCTGTAATCGCAAAAAAACCAAATCCCCTACCTTGAAACTGCGTTAGACTCTGTGTCAGTCTGCATAGATCTTCTGCTGGTTCTGAGCTGTCTGCAAGTTCTCCCTCACTGCCTGCAGAATCCTTTGACTCTCCTGCACCTAGTCTTTGGCCCCCGGGACCTTGCTGTCCCCAAACACAGTCTCCACAAAGGAGGGTGCATCGTATCCGTACAATGCCCTGAACGATGAGATCCTGATAGACATATGGTAAGTTGTGTTGTAGCAATACTCACCCATGTGTAACCATCTTACCCATGTGCGCTGCTGCCCCCCCACATAGTTTCTCAGATACCCCTCCACCCATTTGTTGACGATTTCTATCTGTCCATCTGTCTGTGGGTGGTAGATGGTACTTGTACTAGCTCTGTGATTGTCAACATGAAAAGGTCCTGCCAAAACACACTGATGAAGCGCCCATCTCTATCACTGACTATTTGCCTAGGTAAACCATGCAACCGGAATACCTCCCTAAAAAACAACTCTGCTACCTGTATGGCCTTGTAGTCTGTGGGTATGGCAAAGAAATGTGAAAATTTGGTCAGCCTGTCGACCACCACAAATATATAGTCCCTGCCCTGCACTCAAGGAAGGCCTGTAATGAAATCCATAGAAATGCTCTCCCATTCATGCTCTGGAATGGGTAGAGGCTGTAGCAACCCTGCGGGGTGTGTCTGCTCGGACTTGTTCTGCTGACAAGTCGTGCACTCCCGAATGTGTTTTAGCACATCATCCTTGAGACCCTTACATGAGAATCTCTCCCCGATCTACCTATATGTTTTGAAGTACCCCTGATGCCCTGCTGTAGGCGAGTCATGACACACCTTCAAAATTTTCCCCTTCAGGGTAGATTCTGGAACTAGGTAGATCCGATTCTTGTAGAAAATGACGTCATCAAGAACTCGGTATCTATCATCAATCACCTATCCATCCATCACCTCACAAGCAAATTTGTTTTCGGAGTACTCCACCAACAAATGAGCTTTCCAATCTGTACAAATGTCCATCATCGAACATCTTGCTGGCCTCCTGGACAAGGCATCTGCTACGATATTCCTTTTCCCCTTGTCATACTCAATGTCAAAGTCAAAGGCTTGGATCTTTGAGACCCACTTTTGCTGTCTCTCGCTGAGGTCTTTCTGATCTAGGAAATACTTGAGACTGTTATGATCAGTCTTCACTACAAATCTGTTGCCTATCAGATACTGCCTGAATTTGGTTAAGGCATGCATGATCGCTAGCATTTCCTTGTCATAAATAGGATAGAGTCTCTCCGAATAGTTGAGCTTCCTGCTCTCAAACACAATGGGGTGCCCCCCCTGCATCAAAACTGCTCCAATCCCCACCCTTGATGTGTCGCACTCTAAGACAAACGACTGCGAGAAGTCTGGAAGGGCTAGAATAGGGCATGTGCTCATAACCTCCTTCATTTTGTCAAATGTCTGCTGTGACTCCTCTGTTCAATAAAAAACACCCTTCTTGGTCAAGTCTGTGAGTGGTGCTCCCAATTGTGAAAATCCCTTGACGAACCGTCTGTAGTAATTGCATAACCCAAAGAATCCTCTTAGCTCCGTGAGGTTCTTGGGTGTTGGCCAATCCAAAATGGCCTCGATCTTTTCCTGATGAACCTGTACTCCCTGCTCACTGATGATATGCCCTAAGTACAGTAGTTCTCTCATGCCAAATTAACATTTGGACTTCTTGGCATATAATGACCGTGCCTGCATAATATCCAAGACCTCCCCCAAATGTGCCTGATGCTCATCCCATGTCTTGCTGTAGATCAGTATATCATCGAAGAATACCAGAAGGTACTTCCTCAACTGTCCTCTAAAGATATGGTTCATGCAAGACTGGAAAGTGGCTGGTGCGTTGGTCAATCCAAACGTTATGACCAGGAACTCAAAGTGTCCGAAATGGCATCAAAATGCTGTCTTCTCAATGTCCTGCTCCCTGATGCTGATCTGATGGTATCCTGACTGTAGATCAATCTTAGTGAAGAAAACTACCCCATGTAACTCGTCTATCAACTCATCTATGCGTGGGATGGGGTACCGATTCTTGATCGTTTTCTTGTTGAGTGCTCTATAATCGATGTACATTCGTAACGTGCCATCCTTCTTCAGTACCAGAATGACTGAAGATGCAAAAGGACTCATGCTGGGCCTGATGTGCCCCATTGCAAGCAATTCTTTGATTGCTTTCTCAATTTTGTCCTTGAATTTCTTGGGGTGCCTATAGGGCGTTGTGATCACTGGTGTAGCCCTTGCCTCTAACTCAATCGTGTGCTCAAATTCCTTGTCGGGCGGTCTCCCTTGTGGTATTGGCCCAAATATTGGCTCATACTGACCCAAAAGTTCTCTGATCTGTGGGTGGTAATGCTCCCTACCCTCTGAATCCTTTCGCGTGGTGATCAAACACTCTGCTGCGTAAGCCACATCACCGTGACGAAAGATCCGTTCCATTCTCTTTGCCGATACGGGTCAAGGTGCCCCTGTAGACATGCCCCTCAGCACAACTCTCGATCCACTGGCATCTTTGAAGCTCATGGTCAACGTCTGATGGGTGAACCCGATTTCCCCCAATGAATATAACCACTGTACCCCCAACACGACATCCGTATCTGATAGGTCAACTACATAGAAGGTGTCTGTCAAGGTGTAGTTGCCTAGTTTGACCTCTAGGTTTGGGATCATGTCCAAACATGTCATCGTGTATCCATCTGCCACTGCTACGTGGAATCCCTCAAACTCCTCAGTGCGTAACCCCCTCCTGGCTACTAAGGACGCATCTATGAAGTTGTGGGTGGCCCCACCATCAACTAAGGCTGTCATGCGCTGCCCCTGTACAAGGCCCTTGAGCCTGAGAGTGTTGTACCTGGGTACTCCTGAAAGGGTGGCTATTGTTCCCCCCTTCACCTCTCTATGAGGTTTTGTCTCCTCCTTGGCCTGTGCCCCTGCCATTATCTGAGGTTTCGTTGGCTGCTGCTCTAGCTCCTGAGTGGTCTCATCCTTTGAATCATTGTCTGCCGGTGCCTCGATATCCTCCTCCTCCTCCTCAGTGCCTGATTCCACTTCAATGTAGTGGAGCTGTCCCTTTCTCAGGCATCTATACCCTAGGACCCAAGGGTCTCTGCAAGAGAAACAAAGCTTCTTCCTCATCAACTCCCGTCTCGTATCATCATCCAGCTTGGGCTTACCCTTCCATTCTCTTTGAGGATTCTTTTGATCCTTGTCTCTCTGTGGTACAAAGGGTTTGGTAAAGGGTTTAGTTTTTGGCACAGAGTCCACCAAATCTCTAGTGCGTCGGATGGCATCCTGCAAGGTGTGAGGCCGGTATGCCTTCACCCATCCTCTCAAGGGTTTTGTGAGCCCTTCTGTGAATAACATGATCAGCCGGGGCTTGGATATATCTGTCACCGCCATTGCTACCCTCTAAAACTCTGAGATGAATGTCTCTGCTGTGCCAGTTTGTCTCAACTGGGCTAGATCTCTGAAATGGATCTCTGGATCCCTCCTGTCAAATCTATCCATGAGTCTCTCTGTGAACTCTTTGTAGGAGGTGATGCGATTGTGGCCCAATGTCACCAATCCATGATACCACCACTCGTGTGCCTCACCCTCCAAGTGTAAGGTAGCAAAACTGATGGCTTCTGACTCGATCATTTGGTTGAGCTTGTAGTAGGTGTCTAGCTTTTGTACCCAAGCTCTGGCGGTGCATTTGGACGATCTGTCGAAAGAAGGTATGGTGAGTTTGCCAACTTTTTGGATGAAGTCAATGTTATGCCCTTGCTGCTATTGCGCCTCTCCTCTCTGTGGCTCTTTGGGGCGGTTCCTGAGTCTGAGTTCACAATACTCGACTAAGGTCATATCCTGATGGAAGTCACAGCCCAATGCTGCATACTCCCTCCGATACTCTGCAATGTCCTCTGTGTGAGTGGGTGGTCTCTGTGCTATCGACATCTGTGTTGCTACCGGGGGTTCCCTCTGGAAACTGGGAAACAAAGGTCGGGGAATCCTACTCGCAGAGGTGTATATGCGAGTGGGTGACTGGGGTCTACTGCTTGACCCTGAGTTCCCCTATGCTGCATGTGGGGCTTGTGTGCCCGGGATGCCCACCATAGCCAATCTATCAACCACCTGAGCCAAGGACTGAGACATGGTCCGCTGATTGACCAACATATCACTGATAACCTGCATGAAGGCGACCTCTGGTTCCATGGGGGCCTTACCACTTCCCTCTGGTCGCTCATATCTGTCTCCTAGCATCCTTTCTGCCTCTCGCTCAGCCTCACGCTCTGCCCTTCTCTCTGCTTCTTTGTGTGCCTCTTCCTCTTCCTCTGAACTGGGAGGGAAAGGAGGAAAGTTAGGCCTAGGCCTTCTTTCCTTGCGCCTATTGTAAGTGACATATTCGTCACCTACGTGCTCACGACCATCTGGGTCTTCTGCTGTACTCATCGTCTTTAGTCACAGGCTGGCAGAACTAAAGCTTTGATACCACTGAAATATCCCTGATCTCGTTGATCAAGATATCTACTACGGATCTAGTGTTCTGTCTCACAGATCTGATA
>CBVK0100154963.1:0-26316 GCA_900067695.1 Picea abies
GCATTCATGCCGTGAAACGGTGTGAGCAATGTCAGCTCTATGCCAACAAAGCCCGCGCTCCCCCCGCTCTTCTTCATCCTGTCATTACCGCTGGCCCCTTTTGCAAGTGGGGCATTGACTTTATGACTTGTAATCCCCCCTCCAGCAATGGTCACAAATACATTGTTGTCGCTGTGGATTACTTCACCAAATGGGCTGAAGCCATGCCTACTTTCAATAACACCGCTGACACCGCAGCACGTTTTTTCTTCAACCACGTCATATCACGTTTTGGCGTACCACTCCAACTAGTTTCCGATCATGGGAAACATTTTGAGAATGAGATCTTTGTAGAACTCTCATCTCGGTTAGGCTTCTCTCATGAGTTCGCTTCCCCATACTACCCCCAGTCCAATGGACAGGTTGAAGCGGTAAACAAAGTCCTCAAGACCATGTTACAACGCACGGTAAATAAGCATAAAACCAATTGGCATCATATGCTGTTTTCCGCGCTATGGGCTTACCGTACGACAGTGAAGACCGCCACAGGTTTCACACCGTTTCATCTAGTCCATGGGATCGAAGCAACTCTTCCCATCGAGTGCGAAATTCCCACACTTCGCACCGCAATCGAGCTGTTACCTGACACTGCTCCATTGGAGCAGCGCTTGCTGAACTTAGAATCACTGGACGAGGATCGCCGATCCTCCTTACAGAACAACGAAGCAGCCAAGAAACGAACCAAAGCTACCTTTGACCGCCATGTCAACCTTCGCTCATTTCGCGAAGGAGACCTTGTCCTCGCCTATGATATTGCCCATGATACCTTTGGCCACGGCAAATTTGAATCACTGTGGCATGGCCCTTACGTCATCCAACATTGCCTCACCAAAGGCGCCTATATCCTGGCCTCCCCCGAAGGCCATGCACTCAAGGAACCCGTCAACGGGTTATACCTCAAGAAATTTTATGCTTAGAAGTAGTCAAGCGACTTTAGGTTACTTTTTCTTGTTTAGTGTTTTTAATCTTTTTTCCCTACCCTCTTGTCTAAATATACCCTTTGTGTTATTGACAGATGACTTCTCCACCAGCTTACCACATTGGATATGCCGACGGCGCCAGCCGTTGGACACAAAATCTCGCTTCGGCTGCTTGGGCTCTATACACCCCCTCACATGCACTGCTACATTCAAACGGCATATGTTTGGGACCAGCAACTAATAACCAAGCCGAATACACCGCTGTCATTGGCCTCTTGACCGACGCTCAGCATCATCATATTCGTCACCTTAGCGTTTTTCTCGACTCACAGCTAGTCGTTCTCCAACTCAACAATGTTTACCGTGTACACGATCCGTGCCTCTTCCGCAAATACCTGCAGGTTAGACTTTTATCTCGACATTTTGATTCCATTACATTTACTCATATCCCAAGACAATTGAATCAAACAACAGATCAAATAGCTAACATGGTGTTAGACTGGCATATATCACATCAAGGTACACATACATAATAATCTTTTACATCCTGTCACAGCATATAGGAAACATAGGCATCATCATCATAAAATACAAAAACAACATGTAACACATTCGGATCTCAAAAAACAGTCTACTCATGTATATATATCATAGCTCCGAAAGTTTACATACAAAAATAGGGGCCCACTAGCCCGTGCCACATAACGGTACAGCAAAACCGGCTCACCAGCCTAATCAAAAAATGATATACACATGCATCATACAATCAGGGGGCCTCTAAGGCACCCCCCGCTGCTCCTCCCTTAGGAGGGGGTGGTGGCCCACCTCTACCCACCCCAGGCGGTGGTGGGGGAACATCTGCAGGACCGCCCTGCCCAGGTGGCAGGCGGCCACTAGTCATAGCAGTTACCACAGCTGCTCGCCGTAAAAGCGATCGCCATGGCTGCGGCAACCCAACACACAGATCCAGGATATCCTCGTCCTGGATATGGCTCCACAGGTGCTCTGGCACATCTCGCATAACCATCTGGAACCGATGAACGATATCCTCGTCCACTCCCGCTGCTGCCGGCGGAGCATGCGAAGGTCCCGCACCAGGATCATCCCCACGGGGCCTCTGAGCCGGTCTCTCAGCCTCTGCTGGTCCTCCAGCAGCCTCATCCCTCGGCCGTCTCCCCGCTCGCGGCGGTCCCTCCTGCTGCGCTGGCGCCTAGAATACCTCCACCTCCCGCCCACGAGGTGCCACATCTGCACATACACCAACAAACAACAAACAAAGGTATTAGTGTCTGTACATCAAAAGCAGGAGCGCTAGTATATCAACAACATAAATATAAATCACAAAAAACAAGAACACTCCACGTACCTCGATGATCAAATGCTTCCCCAGGAGGCAGCACCATGTCGGGGTCCCTCCGGAAGTCCACTCCCGCATATGGGAATCGGAGGATGAACTGCGGTGTCTGCCGCCAGATCTGCGCGGCCTCCTCTGAAAAATAGTGGCCCCCCTCGCCACCACCACCCCGAACCAGAATCTCTGCCCACCGCCTCAACCGAGGGTGTCGCACAGCAGGTACCTCCAACACCACCCTCGGTCGCAATGCTGGCACTCTCTCTAGAAAAAACGCTACCAGGATGGAAGCAAAAGTAAACTCCCCCCGGCCAGTAGACCGACATCGGTCCAGCTGCGCGACCATCCGCGCGTGTAAAGCCAACCCCCAGGCGAACCACTCCCGGCCCACCACGACCCTCTCCACCAGCATCAGCTCTCCACCACTAATCCGGTGGGGCGCTGTCGTCCCATAAATCCGCACTACCATCGACGCCACGCATCGATGCAACAGAACGCTGAGCGCATTAATGCGCACAGCCGATCCAGTCATGTAGTGTCCACCGGCGCAGAATTGCCCAGCGTACTCCTTCAGATCCATATCCCTCGGCATCGTCGGCGATGTCAACATCGGAATTCCCCGAAAGGGGAGTCCAGTGAGGAAATATACATCCTCCGTGGCTGTAAAGTCGACCCGCTCCCCCCGCACATAGAAGCAGTGATCCTGAGTACTCCACATCGCAATGAGGAAGTGGAGCAAATACTCCTGGGCCCGGATCAGTGGGCACTCAAAAAACTTTAGCAGCCCACTGTCTGCTAAAGAAGCGCGTACTGCCGGTCTCGCCTCGGCCACCTCCTCCCGGAGCGCCTCCCAATCCCGCTCACGCCATCTCACATCCATGATCGCCACCTGCACACAACCCAGCAACCGATATTAGCTTAGCCACTCGACTAAAAACATCAAAATAAGCTAATTTCTACACCCAAAAACCTTGCCTAAAAGGCGCGGGTTTTTTACCCACAGGCGCGCATGAGAGCGCGCCTGTTCACCCTACAAGCGCGCCTTCAAAGCGCGCCTGTTCACATTACAGGCGCGCCTTCAAAGCGCGCCTGTTCACATTACAGGCGCGCCTTCAAAGCGCGCCTGTTCACATTACAGGCGCGCGCTCAAGGCGCGCCTGTTCCCCTTACAGGCGCGCGCACACGCGCGCTTACTCGGTGAAAAGGCGCGCACTCATGCGCGCGTTTCACCGGGTCGCCCGCGCATATGGGCCCACCCCCTGCCCAAAACCCCCTAAAAACCCTCATATGCCCCCCCCCGTGCCTACCCTGCCCAAAAAGTTGAACCCTACAACTATGCAGGACGTTAAGAGGACCAACCTGAATCTCGCACGCCAAGAATACGATGACCGGTGCTCTCAGAATCAATGAATACGCTCGAAATACGCTCTGGAATCGCTATAGCAACAGGTACAAATGAGGTGGCAATGTGGGCCCTACAGCTATAAATAGGGTGTTTTGCCAAACTTCCACTTAGCATTCCGGGAGCCCACGACGTCCATTCTTCGAACCATCTTCAGCCACGGGATCAGCATCCCACCGCCTACATCATGGCTGTCTCTAGGCCACTTTTCATCCTGGGCCCCCGAGGCGCCCTTTTTTCACGTCATGACCAGGTATGCACGCGTATTGTTACAATTTTCAAATACAAGCTCATACCTTTGATACTCTTCAGATATTGGTCACTTGGGGTATTTGGTTGTTATGTGTGCAGAAACGTGCGCATCGGTCATCGACATCATCCCTTCAGGTATATCTCCAGCACTGGCATGTAGTCCATCCCACTGAATTGCACTTACATCTCCAGTCACACCCTCTGATATTAACCTTTAGATCCTAATTCCTGGCTCTGCAGTACCCACACCTCCATTTTTGCATATGCGGTACTGCAACCTGGTAGCATTCTCACCCACATGAGTTGTCTCAATCATAGCACCCCTTTTGCACTTTCGACACTCATGCTGTTTTTCATTATCCTTTAGGGATGGGAGTCCCGGTAGTTTTCCATCATGTTGCGAATTAACCACATGCCTCTTCTCCTCATTTTTTGCTAGCTTCCACTATGGACTCCCAAGTCATCACTTTTTGGTTACGTTCAGTTTTACCTGCACCTCCGCAGGATCACGAACCCACCATTTCACCCACCATCAGTTTGCCCATCTGCAAACCTATCTCCATTTCACCAACCTCATACAGAAACTCGCCAATGGGGCCCCCACCCTTCATCAGTTTTTTATGACAATGCTGTCCTCCCTGGGGCACGCATTTCACACTGGGGCACCCGTTTCTGTATTTGTACATCTTTTTCCAAAAAATTATTTATTATTTATTATTTATTGTACAAACACTTATTACCTGCAGTTAATACATTCTTTGTCCTCACCATTGACGAATTTTCCTGTTTTTTGGCCATACGCAACCCATGTCGCCCTTGGATTGGAGCAGTACTTATCATTAACCCTTGATGACATCGTCCACATCTTCAGAGTACCCAACTGGTCAGTTACCCCTACCCTCTGAATTTGTTCACCTTGTCCCGCCTCTGGCACAACTTAGTTCCGGTCTTGTCCTCCACCTAATACTCGACCTTGTTACACGGTTGCGGCCACTATTTCCTCCATATATCCTCCAACCAAGGGCAGTCTTGAGTCATCCCACTTCTTGACTTCGTCCATGTACCTCTGTCACTTCATCACCTCAGTAGATTCCACGGAGCCCTTTTGCTTCTCGGAGTCGCGTTTCCCTTTTGTCGACATCAGCACACTTTTCCAGAAGGGCGACAGTATCTTGATCCTCATTCCTCATGATAATGGGAGATCTCGGACGGCACAGGGGGAAACACCATTGCTCCCTGTTGTCGTTGGCCCCCATAACATTCGACACCAACACTTTCCCATGTTATGGTGGGTCTTACTTTGCGACTATTGCAGTTCTTTTTGTGATTTGCCGAAGACCTCTGAATCGGGTAGGGCCATCAAATGCCCACATCATCATCGCTGCTTATTACAGCGACCATTGCCTATTATTCAGAGTATGTTCATTTGCAGAATTGTCTTCTGCCTTCATCATTACCGCCCCCGAGGGCGCTGCAGTTGTCTACATCAACACTTCCGTCATCTTTTTTGTCAGAGTTACATCACACGAGCATGGGGCATGCCCGCCTCGTTTGTACACAGTTGTATATTGGTTCATACACGTCTCTCAGTAGATCGAGATAATCGGTTCCTTTTTCCTCCAACGGACCGTTCCGAAGGTTCCCACTATTGCTTTCCTTTACAACCACAGTCTCAGTAGAAGAAACATTGATGGATTTCGGCTATACGTCTGCTCCTAACCTCATCCATCAGGGGGCATCTGTTATCACTGAAATTTCGTCTGCACATGGCGACAAGAACTCCACATCATCTGCACATAGCGACAAGAACTCTACATCATCAAAACAGCAATGAAGTCATTCATGGCACTAGTCACAGCATTCCAGAAGGGTCAAATACTATACAAAAATTGAAAGACACTTCACATCATAAGGAGCGCGAGTATGCGCGGGATAAGAACGTGTTATACGCGCTTTAAGCGCACGATGCGCGACTGTCCACATAAAAAGCCGCGCATCTGCTAATACGGCACATTAAATGCTTAAGACGGCCTTTCGACCGCCAAACGACCTTCGCCCGAGATGATTTGACATCCAGAACAGGGTCGGTCCTGCAGAAGCGGCGAATTAATGGCTTAAACAAACCCTAAGCTAGCCTGTGTCTACACCGGGAACTAGTTTCACGACCGCCTGGAAATGGCTATAAAAAGCAGTGCATGCTCATTGTTTCAACAGGGAATTCATAGTAGAGTTACGCTGTTCAGATGTGTCTAAGCCCAAGTCTTGGATCACCAGTTCATCAAGCTGTGCAGTACAGAGTTCTCTCACCATCCATTTCATTTCTGCTTTGTTCATCTTGTAAGGGAAAGCATTCAGTTGAGGAATCCTGAAGGACCTTCCGCTGGAGGGAAGAGGAACCATTGTCCCTTTCCACAGTGTGTGCTTTGGTTTTTATGTTAATAGATCAAGCCTTGAAACCACTGGGAACTCCCCTGTCTCATTGTTGAAGTTTTGTTTACTGTTATGATTATTGCTTTTCAGTTCTTAGTTAGATTCTATTTCGTGTTGTTCTATATTCTCTGTTAACCTGTTTTGATTCACAGCAAACCTGTTCTGCCTTGCTGAGCCCAACAGGGCATGCTAGTGCTCCTATTCTTGCTCACCCGGTGACGATTCGAGCACGAACACTCTTGATAATGATCCCTCTTGTTCCTCTGTTGGTACCATACTTCTTCTTGATCTCTTTTGCTAGTGTTTTCTCCCTAGATTTTTCATCCAGAAATTGCGCGGGATCCATGCCCTGAGATGGAAATCATGTTATGCTTGTGATAAGGTCTACATCTATCGAGACGAGTTTTTCAAACTAGATGTCCCCACCATGTGTTGACCCTTGACAAAGGTTTGGGCGATTCTTGTTCATGTTGACCTATTTTGGGACTTCGACAACCTGTTGAAGGAGGAGCGAAAGACGAAGCGGAGATCATGGGATCTCGACCCCTTTTTGGGTCCTTTTTGGGATGTGGGAATATGTAACGAGAATGGGATATTGGCCCATGGGTTTACCCATTTTTAGGCCTATTTTGTATATATAAATAGATGCTTAGGCTAGATAGAAGTAGTGGTGCATCTATGTAATGTGAATGTATGCTAAGTGCAAGTAGAGTCTGTAAGTGCTTTGTGCATGACTGTAAGAGACTTGCAAAGCTAAGTGTAGTTCCTTGTAGCAGATTGTGGAAGGATTTGTGCTGTAACACAAGGAAGAGGGATCAAGTGAGCTGCACAGATCTTCTGTCCTGTGCGGAGTAAGGGTTTGAGGCTCTGTGCTTGTAACTGATTCACTGAAGACAATAAAGGAGAAGAGTTGGTGGACGTACCCTAGGGTGGGGGTGAACCATGTAAACACTATGTTATGTTGCTTTATGCTTTGTCTTGATGTGTTCACATGTTATTTTCTAAGTTCTTTGATGTATTTAGATAGATCTACTTATGCTTTGTGCTTATTATATGTGACAATGTTAGATCTGATCTATATGGCCATGCTTAGTGCTTGATCTTCTCGATCTGATCTATTTACCTATGCTAAGTGATTAAATACATTATATTAGTGTGAATGTTGTGAAGCTCTATTTTATCAGTGAAGTGGGTATTGATTTCATATTGAGGAACTAACGGTCCTAAGTGATTTATTAAGTAGTAAAATCACAGATCTATGTCCCAGCTAAGGTTGCAGAAACTTGAGTCTTGCAACCACCCCTGCCTCTACCTCGGGTGAGACTTCATCTGCTTCGTAGGTGTTGCCGAAAGGGTCAGTAGTTAGGGCTTTATTGGTGCGTTGTTGTAGCGTTGAACCATGGGTCTACCCCTGTGCCAACAAATGGTTCTGTTGCTGGGACCTAAAACTGGGATTGTTGGGAACTAAGAAAGAAGAATCTTTGTGCAAATATTCATCCTAAAATTGTGAAAGATTTGTGCATAGATATGTCGCTCTAGTGTGCAGTATTCTACTTGATTTATAAAGCTCTGTGCTAAAATAAAGAAGCCCAATATGAAGAAAAGAAGTTGGATCTGAAAGCTTGCATGCTCTAAGAAAGGAAAAAGTGAGAACTTCTGATTAAAAGAGGTAATATCTGCAAGCTCTGTGCTTTGATAAAGGTAAGAATAGTGAAAAGTTTTAGATATGGAAGCTTTGTGCTCTATAGAAGTAAGACAAGTGGAAATTTTTGTTTCTAAAGTATGGATCTAGGTATGTTTGATAGGTTTTGTCCTAGCTTGAAAACTAGGGAACTAATAGATGAAAGAAGGATTGATATGAGTAGATCTTATAATAATGGTGAAATATATGTTATACCTATGCATAGAAAGAATGTTTGGACTAACAAATGGATGCAAGATCCTAGAAACAGGTATTTGCAGGTTAGCTACCATGATCCTAGTGTGCAGTACTGGAAAGGCTGGGGATCATTTAAAATAAAGAGAGGATTAACCCTCTGTTATAGTTGTAGAATACCGGACATATTGCTAAGGAATTCCCTAGGAAAAGACCTAGTCGTCTTTGTTGTAAAGCTATGGACCATGAAGTGTTGGATTGCCCTAGAATGATTGCTAAGCTGGAAGAAATGAATCTGAATAAAGAAAACCCTAAGGTAGATCCAAAAATGGCAGAACCCCAGAAAGAATCAGAGAAAGTATTGCTACAAATAAATGAAACCTTGAATGACCATCGACATGTCAGACTATCAGAGATCTTCAAGGAAAAAGAATGGATTGAAGTAAGAATAGAAGACTTCGACATTGACTGTATTATGGATGAAGAAGCACAAGTGAATATCATGACATAAAGAACTTGGGAGGCCATAGGGAATCATGCTATGATCCCTTCATTAGGAGGATTAGGACTATTCATAGGAAAGATGATAAACCTATGTGGGAAGCTCGCTCGCATACCTATGAACGCTAATGGAACTTCGATAGAAGAAGATTTTGAAATTATTAAATTTATTGAAGACAATGCCCTATTTACCATGTTACTAGGAAAACCTTGGATTGATAGATATCAAGCCAGACGAAAAGAATAAGAAGTTTTGGAATAGAAGAAACAAGACTTAAAATATTTCATGACCAGAAGGATCGCACACTTGATTGAAGAACAAGAGAGGAGATCGAAGCTATTTAACACTAGCAACCTAGATGTCGAAGCTAAGAAAACACTAGAGGATCCATAGAAGACTGAAGTACTTATCCCAAATAAAGAAGAAGCATCACCTTCGAACCCTAGGGAAGAATCTCAACAACGTGAAGTGACTATGACCAAAGAAGATAAGAATCAGGATGGAAAAAGGAATACCAAGACAAATCTCACTCAAAAAAAGGATAGAAGGTTAAGTAAGAAGAGAGCTAAGATCAAAAAGTTGCAAAAGATTCCAGAGGGAACTTTGCAGATGAAAAAATTGCAAAATGGGAGCTTCGTCGAGATATCAGAACAACGACACATGGCACTTCACCATGATGAAGTAATATAGCCATTGGATACATTATAACCATTCGATCGATGCTCCGAATGGGCAGAAAGACAATTATGGTTCATCATCAGACCGTTGGACCATGCCATAATGGACCAAACAAGAGTTAAAGAAGACCTCATACCCATTGTAAGTGACCCATTGTCGAGTTACCTATTTATCCCACCATGCTATGCATCGAGAACACTTTTTCCAATTGAGGATTCGAACCCGCAGACTAAGATGAGTTTATACAGTGATCATCAAAATCTTTCTCTCTATCTCAGTACTGTGTCTAAGTTGTTCCTCGAACCCATGATTGTTCACCCCGAGTGTGTATGTCAAAATAATTGAGCACTGCAAAGAAAGCAACTAAAGAATTTTTTATCAAATTGATGACTGAGAAAGTCAAGTCGATGTCTGAAGGTATCCAGGATTCATCCACAAGAAAAGTGCAAGTGTCTCCATCCACTGCTCGATACGAACCATCCCGGCCAACCGATGAAAAATGAACCAAGCACAGAGATGATCTTGTAAATGCTAAGTTGATTCTGAGCATTTTACCCACCTATCTACCACCTCTGACCGATGCAATCAATCAAGATAGTGTGCCCAGAGAATTTGAGTACGCTTTGGTCACTGTGTACCTCCCAAAAGGGATACGCACAGTTTACACAGTCAAGAAAAGATTGCAGCGTTGAAGTTTAGCGACTTCAACCTTGACCACAGGAAGGTCTACAACATGCTTTCCCCACATAAGTACCTGACCAGAACAAAGCGTAAGAATTCAAAGATAGTTCCCCAGTCATGGACTATGAACCTCATGCAGTCCACACTGCTCAATGTCATGAAGATTCCTCACTTCGGAAAGCACCAAGAAGTGAATGGATGCATCAAGCTATTGCTGTCCTATTACCATGGAGGATATTTGTAGTTAAACTGTAGTATAACAGTGGATCTGACATTGATCAATGGAGTCACAGGGCTGAGTATGCAAGGCCCTGACCCACAGGATTTCTACCCTAGAAAATCCATGGACCGCACTCTCGCACAAAGGATCAAGGACACTTATGAAGATGTCAAGAAGGGAAAGTGAGGATACAAGGTAGCCTCTATATAGAGTGGTGCAGTGCACCTAGCCTGTCAATTGATCGTAAGAAATTTATTTTGCAAGAACCGACCCACCCAAGTGACTGGTTTTGTAGTTGACCTCACAAGAAAGTGCGTAGAGGGCCTACAAATGAATTAGGTGAAGTACCTCATGAACCAGCTGGAAATGGACTGCAAGGAAGAACAAGATCATGGATATGAGTTCCACTTCATATGGATTCTAATCCTAATCGCTTTCATTGCATGAGAGATGTCGGAAGGTGTGACCTTCCCAGACATAAATCCCTTTGAACCTCTGGCCATGAAGTTCAGTACACTGTGGTATTCCAGTGACATCAACAAGAAATGGCAGTCAAATGTTGTGTTCCATACCTATTACAACCAACTAAATACAACCATCCAGTCCGAGCCTTGCATCACGCTGAATACTCTCCACATGTTTCAAACTTTAATGAAATTCAACGCGAACCACCATTTCATTTATATTACAGCGCGCGTTGACGATCACAAGAACCAAATTCAATCTTACTACAAATTGACAGAGGAGGATTTGGAGGAGATCACCAAACAATGGTCGACAGACCTCCTCATCCCAGCAAAACCTATAGAGATATCCGATATTGACAGTCCAGAAGCAACGCATGATACACCTGGACCCAACAAGACAAAGAAAAATGAATAAGCCCAAGATGTAAGTAGTACCTCAACGAAGACTGTTTCCATCTCACCTGCACAAGGAAGATATGGCAGAGAGATAGATGGCACAGAAGTTGAACAAAATAAATGCGAGGTTACACCACCAAGAGATGAGGAGGATCCCTCGAAGAAAAGGAAGGTTTCCTCCTTGAATCCTTATTCTCGGAATAAATCGAAAGCCTCTATGACCAAAATGCAGACTACCCTCACCTCAGATGACCTCGATTTCATTGTAGAAGCCCTGAACGATGCTTCGCCGGAGATAGAAGATAAGCAAGAGGCTAAGCAGGAGAAGATATGCAATCGAATTAAGGTTGAACTTCAAGGGGTACAACAGGAACTACAGTCCAGCCACACAGTTTCCACTGTGCCTCTGCCATTGGAAACACTAGAACTGGGAGATGAGTCAGCTCAACTCGACCGAATTGTTGATACAGTCAAAGATCGCCTCTAATGAGAACAGGAGGAAACAACGCAAGACACCCAAGATTTAGCACAAGTACAAGAAGACCTTCTAGAGAAATGCAGTGTTGTAGAATGGGAAAAGATTACTCTCCAAGTGAATTGGGATGAAGAAAGATCACAGCTGCAGCAAAGAAAGGAACAGTTTCTCTCGGAGCAAATCAAAGTAAAGGAAAGGGTCAACATAGCACTTTGCTCTGTGACAGTTATAGAAGTAAATGTCGAAGAGAGAGTCCCACAACAGGTGGCACAAATTGAAGAAGTGATTCAACAACTACAACAACACATAGCATATTTGGAGCTACGCGCAGTGCCTGAGACCCCACAAGACGTAAGAGACCTTAGGGAAGCAACTTCCCATAGCGCAGTTGACAGACTAAAATATATTTCCCTAGAATAAAAGTAGTTGAGTAACCACAGAACCCAAACATATGAGAAGCTCATTGAGAATCCAGAATTGCAGGCACTGGAGTCGCAACTCCAAGAAGCGAAGAAGCACGCAAAAACACTACAGGTGCAACTGAAGGCCCTGTCAGCTATAGACAGAATGAAGAGATCTCAAGAGAAACACACCGCTCAACAACAGATCCATACGATCCATAACAAAGTTATAGAAGTAACTCAATGGCTCCAACCCGTGCAAGATAAGGCATTCCAATTGTTCATAGAGGTTGAAATTAGAGGAGCAGAGCTAGAACATGTTGTCACTACAGCAGAACAATGCCGAGAAGGGAAAGTGAATGATGCAGTGATCCAGGAGTTCACCAAGCAAGAGCCCATAGCAAAGCACCAAGTCTAAGAAACTCGATCCAAACATGAGGCATTCGAAGGAGAACTAATGAGACCAAAGTGACTCAAGACGAGTCATAGGTGAGTGTTGGGGGCCTATTGTCCCTTGACCAAGTTTTGGGAGATTCTTGGTCATGTTGACCTATTTTGGGACTTTGACAACCTGTCGAAGGAGGAGCAGAAGACGAAGTGGAGATGACGAGATATCAGCCCCTTTTGGGGTCCTTTTTGGGATGTGGGAATAGGTAATGGGAATGGGATATTGATCCATGGGATTACCCATGTTTAGGCCTATTTTGTATATACAAATAGATGCTTAGGCTAGATAGAAGTAGTGGTGCATCTATGTGATGTGAATGTATGCTAAGTGCAAGTAGAGTTTGTAAGTGCTTTGTGCATGACTATAAGAGACTTGCAGAGCTAAGTGTAGGTCCTTGTAGCAGATTGTGGAAGGCTTTTTGTTTTAACGTAAGGAAGAAGGGTCTAGCGAGCTGCATAGATATTTTGTCCTATGGAGAGTAAGGGTTTGAGACTCTATGCTTGTAACCTATTGACTAAAGAAAATAAAGGAGAAGAGTTTGTGGGTGTAGGCCCAGGGTGGGGGTGAACCACATAAACACTATGTTATGATGCTTTGTGCTTTGTCTTGATGTGTTCACATGTTATTTTCTAAGTGATTTGATGTATTTAGATAGATCTACTTATGCTTTGTGCTTACTATATGTGATAATGTTAGATCTGATCTATATGGCCATGATTAATGCTTGATCTGCTCAATCTGTACTATTTACCTATGCTAAATGCTTAAATACATTAGATTAGTGTGAATGTTGCGAAGCTCTGTTTTATCAGTGAAGTGGGTATTGATTGCATATTGAGGAACTGACGGTGCTAAGTGATTTATTAAGTAGTACAATCATAGATTTGTGTCCCATCTTAGGTTGCAAACACTTGAGTCTTGCAACCACCCCTACCTCTACCTTGGGTGAGACTTCATCTGCTTCGCAGGTGTTTCCAAAAGGGATGGTAGTTAGGGCTTTGTTGGTGTGCTGTTGTAGTGTTAAATCCTGGGTCTACCCCTGTACCAACACCATGCTTGACTGCAAACAATTGTTTGACACATGTGGTTGCATGTTGACCTCTGCCAAAATGTGGTAGGTCCACCAAACCTAAAATTCCTGTCTTTTGTAACCTTGTTTCCCATTGGAGTGGTTGATCAATCATTTCTCCAAATGGATTTGTGCCCACCGTCTCCATGTACACTCTCTTTGCAAGTTCTAGAAACTTGTCTTTGTCTTCTACATCATGGTTAGAGTATTTGAGCTTCCCTATATATACCAGCAGGTCTGGTCCTACCTGTACCCCATCTGGTATATGAAGTAGAACGATTTCTATGGCAGGTTTCTTGTGAGGTGACCTAGGTATCTGTATCTTGTCTTTCTTCAGCGGTTGTGGTTGTTTTGAAGTTCCAGTGGCTTCCAGTTGTTCCTCAGTGTACCATTCTATCCAACCCATGACATCCTCTACTGTTCCTTCTAGTGGGTGGTCTAAGATGGGCATTTGAGACTCGTCTAGGTCAACTGATGCTTTTAGATTTGGCATCCTTCCATTGACTTCTGGAGCTGCTTCTGTGTTCTCTGGTTGCACCTCCTTCAAGGTTTCTGCTTCCTGGTTCTATAGGTCCTGTACTTCTTCTGGTATATCCTTACTTGTGCCCTCTAGTTTTGGCTATTGGATTTCTTCCAGTATAGGTGTAGGGTTCACCAGTGTTGTGTCTGTAGATGGGATTTTGTCGACATTGATGATCTCTGGCAGTTGTTGTTCACCTTCTTCCATATGTACTCATGACCTGGTTTTAAATCTAGTTGGTCTGGCACTCTGGCTCCCTTCTACTTTCTTTGGTGGTGCCATGGTGGTGAATGTCGAACATTTGCTAAATTCAAACTATCTCTGCGATCTCTCTGAACTCGCTCTGTAATTTTTAGCCTCTATCGCTCTCTGTCTTTTCCCTTTTTATGAATAGATTTTTTTCTCTCGCATCTGTTTGTTGTATGGGTCTCCCACGAAGCTTATCGAGGATGCTTCCTTCATTATGGGTTTAATGGACCTTACTTATGGGTTCAATGCACCTTTGACAGTTTCATACTTGCCATTACTTTTCCTTGTCATTTCCAGTTGGCGTGATTAATGTGGCGTCCCATCGGTCCTTTCCATCATTTAATTCTGCCTAATGTTGTCTTGTCATACTGCTTTTGACGAATTTCCTTTTCTCACTTATTTCCCTTTTGATGTAGCCATTTTCCTTCTCCTCGCCAAGTTTGTGTTCCTAAGCATGTGGGCCTTTTCTATCTTTGGTGCACTATGCCTCTGTTGGTATTGTTTACTATTTTTTTTATTTTTTATTTTTACTGAGCAGTGGGTGGTTAACTGTCCTTGTACACCTTCAGTTGACTCTCGTTGATCATCCCTCTAATTTTTGTGCCTGATAAGTCTCTTAGATGTAAAAATCCTCCATCTGTGATAGATTTTACCTCATACGGTCCTAACCAATGCATTTTGAGCTTTCCTAGGTGTTATCAGACTAATCGGTAGGTGAGAACACTAACAGATCTCCCTAGATCCACCTGGATCTAGAACAAAACGGGACAGGACATGACTCTTTCCCTAAGTTTTGACCATTGAATTAGCTAGTAGGAAGGAACAAGTAACATACATTTATATCGCTTCCTAGGGTCTCTGTTGCTCCCGCTTCGCTTTGGTGCTCTCATGAGGTCAATACCAAGACAACACAAACCAACCAAAGTGAAGATAGAAAAATATATTCAACTGTCAACTTATGTGTATAATCAATGAATTACACAATAAAGTGAGAATAGTTTTATGGGAAAGGGACATGCCACTGTATCATATTGATTGAAAGTAAAGATTACAGCCTGATTTCCTTGATATCGCAAGCTTCCTTTCGATGGCTCTTGGCTCCAACACACACACTTGCTCAATCCTTGTATGAAGAAGATAAAAACCTCTTGATAGACTTGCTAGGGTCTCCAAACTCCTGTTCAAGTTAAGTCCTTCACACAATTCTTTCACCAATTCTCCAATGAATCTTGCTTAACCTTTTCCATGAGAATTCCCTCAATATATAGGAGAGAATGAGATGGTTAATTATATAAGAATGATCCCACAATATCAGGGAATCCAGTACAAGGATAACCATTCGAATGCCAACCCATTCTTCTAGAAGATTCCCTTCTAGAAACATCAAGAATTCATCTTTTTCCATGCTTTAAGATGAGTTCGCACCCTGGCTATTCAACACAGTGCGAGAAGTTCGCACCCTAGATTAAGGCAGCTTGCGAGAATGGGTCATTCTCACACCCTAATATATTAGCAGCCTGCGAACCTTCTTCAAAAATGAGTTTTCTGGGAAGAGATGAAAGTAACTATTCTCAGGAGAAAGTTCTTATGAAGAGCCTGAGTACACCATCATTAATACACCATCATGATGACCAAAATCATGGGTAACAGAATGCCCCCCAAAGTATGAGGTTGGAATCGGTGACTGCCGAAAGATTTTGTAAGCTACATGTCTGTGTCGGAAACCAAGAGCACACCTAATTGGAAACCTGTGAACAACCAAGCATCTGCAGAATATCATATATACCAATTCTGAGGTAGGTATTCCCATACTCAAATCATAGACAGATGACATTGTAGACATAGGTCATGGCCACCAATCATACACTTTGGATCCACGCCGTCAAAATATAGCATAGCCACCAGGAATACACTGTGGATGTATGCGAGAAAATTCAAATTGAGATGACATAGCCATGAGACATACACACTGGATCTATGTGTCACAGATTATACATACTCCATCGCAACCTGGATAAAGAGCTGATATCCAGGGTCTTCAATCTTGTCGCCCAAAGTACAAATCTAACCATGTGATTACATGTGTTGAAGTCTAACATGGAAGAAACCACTTGATTACCGGTCATTGATGAAACCGTTAACAAGTGCGAGGGAAATCACCATTGATGTCAATGACTCCCAAGGTACTCTAGTACAATCCATTGAGTGTGAATGAATGATTTGAAGTCGAACAGTCAATGGAATCTTTCGATCAGGGGTCAATGATGTAAACCCACTGTCGAAAGCGAGGAAACTTTCCATTGAGGCATGCAAGTTCCAAGGTACCAAAAATTTCTAAGTCTTGATTCCGAATAATGAGCTGAAGTCGACAGAACAAAACTTGTCACAGGAGGGCCTTGATGTATCCCCCATCAATGAAACGAAATGAGTATCAGATTTTGATGGTGGAACAGAGTATGATGCAAATTGAATTGGACACAGGGAAGGCCGACATGGAGAGAATGGACAACTGCAGATGGCTGACTCAATAAAGGTTTCAGATGGACTTCTCTTGAACATATGAACGACACGACCAATGATTTGGCAGCATTGACTCAAAGACGACACAGGGAATGACCTTGTAGCAAATCGAATGAGAGACCAATGGATTTCCCAAACCGGCTTCAAATATAATGAATGGGGGTGTCATGTTCAAGAGAGACACTTATTTCCAATCAATACGAAGATGATAAAATATCCCTTTCCCAAATTTTCCCCCACCATTTCTAGCGAGTACCTCTTTATTTTTACGCAAGCTTGAGGAGGATAACATATGCTTGTTGATATAAGCTTATCCTTCAGATAAGTCCTTTGGAGTATGTTTAACAAACCCTAATAAGGAGTGGTTTGGTCCCATTACGGGTCTATTGATGTTTGTTTAACGAGTCCAAAGATAGAAAGCTCGAAGGTTTTTCATGATTATAGAGTCTGGAAAAAAACTTAAAACAGGACTCTCTCAGTTCCTTTTTCGTAAAATAGTCCGATGAGACCAAAAAAGAGATAAATTATCGCTCACCAGACGCTTTCTTTAGATACTTTATCAAGCGTGAAAATAGCAAGGTCGCTCGACTATCTTTTCATGTTTAGAGAATCTGAAAAGAGCTTAAAGAGGACTCCAGGGGGGTTCCTTTTTCATATAACCTTGTTGAGCCCGAAAAAGTGATAAAAGTATGCTCGATCGCATTCTCATGTATTTTCGACCACGAGAACAGATAAAGACCATGCTCGAGGTTTTATACAAAAACCATAAAAAACAATCAAAACATGCGATGACAAAGAAAAAATACATCCGCATCCCTATACATGAACATCGAAGTTGTTACGCCTGCAAAAGTTACACTCAAAAGGACATTAGGGATTAGGGTTTAATAGATAAATAATCATAAAAAACCAAATAACATGGTAAAAGTAAATATAAAGGAGTAAAACTCTTTTTACCATATCATTTTCACTTTTCCACTATTTGAGCTCAAAAACCCCTCTTTTACCCTCGAAGTTCGGTGTCATATTACGGGAATTACGAATGTCCATTCGGCTAGCCGTCAGGGATAGTGAGGTAGGCTCTTTGTCTTCTACTCTTTCATGGTTTAATTTTGCATTTTCATTGGTTAAATTTCATTTTTTGAGTTGATTTTATGAGCCCTACTTGCGCTCAACCATTCTCGTAGGTGGGCTACACGGGACCTGCAAGAATGGGCGATTCTCGTAGGTGAGCCCACATTAGCCTACGAGAACCACAAAGCACAAAAGTTTTTTAAGAATTTGCTCAATAAAAAAGAACCAATTCATGAATAGAGTTGTTAATCCTCTTTTTGGGCTTCTTATGCAAGTAATTGGCCATCAAAATGGTTCTTGAATGGTGCGAAAGGGAGCACGAAGAAGACAATGCTATTGTCGGAAATCATCCACCCACTATTGCTGCTTTGAGAAACTGTGGCCTTCTGAAGTACTTTCGTATCCCGGGCATGAGGGCCCAAGTCAGGTTATTAGAGTACCTGGTGCGTATGTGGGATCCCAATCAGCAGGTATTTCATGTGGGGGTCCACACACTGTCCTTAGATATTGAGGACATTTACTTCTTGACTGGACTATCATGGCGGGGGTACCATGTGAGCCTGACTGGTAGCAGAGGTGATGGGCTGCCCATGAGTGAGTACTGTCGCTTACACTGTGTTCCCAAGGCAGAAAGGAAGAAAGGGAAAGTAGCTATTTGGGGAGTACAGGATTTGACCCTCCGTACTATCCTATTCACCATAGCTCGGATGGCTATGAGTTTTTCTCCTCACATAGTGCTACAAAGTTACTTCCAGTATGCCATCGAGTGTACTGAACCTCGGGTTTTTAACTGGGAAGATGCTATGCTTCATAGTATAAAAAGACAGTTAACTAAATGCAGACGAGGCAACTTGAAGCAATTCAGGTACGGACCTTTGTTAGTGTCCTTCTTTCTTGAGAGGGTTCCATTACTGAGGCTGCAGGTGGAGTGGAATTTATCAGCTCCCAGGGATCTAAGAATGCTTAGATGGTGTCAGCTCATGGCCCGGCACGTAGCTGGACCGATCATCAAATATGATGATACCTAATTTGACTGGCTTCAACCACAGATGTTGATGGTTGATGATTATGCTTATTCCAGGTTGGATTTCCAAGGAGATCCAAACTTAGTGCTGCCAGAGGATGCTCAGTGGGGGGAACTTGGTAAGAAGTACACACATTATTTTCTTTTTAAATGTTTTTTGTGAATTTTTTCATATTTAAATGTTTTTTTTTTATATGTTCGTCCAAAGACTAAATACAAAATTGTTGTTGATGACATAGATGTTCGACCTTACCAACCTCCTGGTACTTCTCCCATTCAGCGGCAGGGAGAGGTGGCACCAGTGCCACAATGGGAAGCTGGGGATTATCAAGCAGTGGAACAAAACCTAGAGGGTTTGACAGCAGATATTCCAGATATGCCTCTTGGAGAGGTTCCACGACGCAATCAACGTCATACAGTAGGAGTGTCAGAGGCCATGAGTTGACTGCTCTATAGAGTTGCCTGGGCAGTCATGTGTTACCATGAACGTCATCCATGACGTCACTTTGTAGAAGCTATGAGCTTCAGATTTTGACATTTTGGTCTTCGGACAAAACTTTTTGTAAAAAACTCTTTTGATCGTTATATATACAGACGGCTTCTATCGGTTTACCTTGTATTGTGTGAAAATTGATGTGATTGATTTATAAATGATCCAAATGTCTGTCTAATACATAGTTAGCCAATGCATCTGTTAATGTATTTAGACATCTAGGAATATGTTGATATTCAATGTAATCAAAATAATGTTCCAAGAGGCAAATTCGCAAATACACCCGTAACAAAGTAGGACTTCGAATAGTATAGACATTACTTAATTGTAGTACTACAAGCTACAAATCGAGTTGCACAACCAAATGGCAGATTCTGAGCGAGATAGCATCAACCAATAATTCAATAACAGCGCTATACTCTGCAATGTTGTTGGTCGCACGAATGAGACACACACCTCGTAAGGAAACAAGTTCATTTGTAGGGGCGTAAATTGCCCATGCAACGGAAGCAAGGTTCTGAGTACTACGACTAGCGCCATCAGCAAATCCAATATAGGATAGTGAAGACTCCGACATCTGGAAATCAAACACAACATCACATAAGGGCAGAGACCAGATAACGACAAAAGCAAGCTTACAATAACACACAAGAAGTATGATACAATAAAAATACAAGTACTCGTGCACAGATGATTTTATGCATAGTACTTCTTCAAGTACAACCCATTCCTGAGTTCACTCAAAGGGATACCATCATAATCTACTAACTCATAAGCTCCTTTATCCAAAACTCGTCGAACGATATAAGGACCTCGCCACATGGATTCGAATTTTCCAGCTCTTAGCATATCTCGATCTTGATCATAGAGGAGAACAAGATCTCCTTCCAAGAAAATGTGAGGCTTGACATGTTTGTCGTATTGGGCCTTGACAAGTTTCTTCTGAGCTTCTATAACTAGGGTAGCATCGCGTCGAGTTTCGTCTAATCGCATAAGATACAATAGACGTTCTTCCTCAACATAAGTGTTTGGTAGGAGTTCAACAACTAGTTTTAAAGAGGGTATCTCACATTCAATTGGGAGAATGGCTTCCACACCATAGACTAACCGAAAAGGTGTAAACCCAGTAGCGGACTTGACGGATGTTCGGTAAGCCCACAATGTCGAAAACAACATTGTGTACCAACTTGTTTTATGAATCCCTATCATTCGTCGGAGCATAGTATGAGAACTTTGTTAATTGCTTCGACTTGGTCGTTGGCTTGTGGGTAATAGAGCATTGAGTTATCATGGCGAAGACCCAACTTTTCAATAAGTTCAGACATCATGAAGTTTCTGAAGTGGCTACCATGATCAGTGATGATAGCTTGGGGAACACCAAAACGAGCTATGATGTGATTAAAAATGAATAATGTTGCGGTCTTTCCAGTGTTGTCAAATGTCAGCATCACCTCGGCCCATTTCGTAAAGTAATTGACAGCTACAATAATGTAACCATGCCCCCCGGCCGAGTGAGGGTGACATGTCATGAAATCGATGCCCCATTTCACGAAGGGACCAACTAAGACCACAGGGTGAAGAGGAGCGAGATGTGACCGAATCTTGTTATTATAGGTCTGGCAAGCATGGCATTTCTAAACAATGATTATGTAGTCGTTAAACAAAGAAGGCCAAAAATACCCTGCTCGTAAGATATTCTAGGCAGTAGCATACCCAGACATATGACCACCACATGCTCTAGAATGGCAGTCATTCAGAGCTTTCTTGGCTTCGTCGAACATTAGGCAATGTCGAAAAACAGAGTCAATCCCCCAACAATAAAGAGTATCCCCGAGGATAATGTATTGACGAGCTTGATAGCGTATGCGACGTCGGTCAGTACTAGACAAAGTTGGTTGGGTTTGGAGATATATAATGATATCCCCATACCAAAGATCATCAATGCTAATAAGGAAAAGAGATTCATCTGGTAATGAATCCGCTGCTACTGTTTCCATTGCAGAATGGGGAAAGTCCCATATCAACTCAGCAAAAACTAAGGACTTCTTGGACTTGGCGTGATCGAATTCCAAGTCAAACTCCTAGAGAATCACAATCCATTTGGAGTATTTTCCCCCTAGAAATTGACAGGTAAGAATGTGTTTCATAGGGTTGCAGTGAGAAATCACTATAGTTTTGCGCGAGAGGATATAGTGTCGGAAGCGTTGGACGACTTGAACGGCAGCCAAGGACAGTTTTTCAACATGTAAATACTTTATTTCAGTAGGTGTTAGACTTCGACTCAAGTAGTAAATAACATGTTCATCGTTAGCATCATCCTCTTGGATGAGAACCATACCAATGGTGTAATCCGAAGTAGCAAGATAAAGGAAATAATCACGACTGTAATCGGGGGGGAAGAGAAGAAGAGCACGTGTTAGGGACAATTTCAAAGCCTCGAAAGCATTGTTGGAAATGGTATCCCAGACGAACTCTAAACCCTTTTTGAGGAGCCGCGTAAATCCACGAGTTATCTCGGCATAATTTGGGATAAAACGACGAAGAAAGTTTGCTTTCCCCTGCAAACTTTGTAACTGGTGAAGTGTAGAAGGAGGAGGGAGATTAAGGATCGCCTCAACCTTTAAAGGATCCACCCGGATCCCTTGACACAAAATGATAAAACCTAAAAGGCAGCTAGATTCCACGCAGAAAACACACTTATGAGGATTCAAACGTATACGGTAGAACCGATAGCGAACGAAAATGGCTCGGAGGTGGGTGGGGTGATCGACTCGTCACATTGAGTGAGCGGGTAAATCATCCAAATATGGTTGAACGATGTGCTTGATATCATGGAAAGCGTAAGACATAGCGCATTCAAAAGTGGTGCTAGCGTTCTTGATACTGAAAGGAAGTTTCCAATAGGCAAAAGCACCCCAAGGACAAATAAAAGAAATCTTATGTTGATCCTCGGGAACAATGTTGATTTGATTATACCTAGAGAAACCATCCATGAGAGAGAAGATTTCACTTCTGGCGCAGTCATCGACAATCTGATCGACGAAGGGGGTAGGAAAGTTGTCTTTTGGACAAGCTTTGTTGATATCCCTATAATCAACGCATACACGAATTGTACCTTGTTTATTGTCGATCGGGACAAGATTGGAAACCCAGTGTGTCAGAGCCACAGGATAAATAAAGCCAGCTTTAAGAAGTTTCTCGACTTCGAGCTTGATAGCAATCTCTTTACGTGGATGAACTGGACGAAGGCATTGCCAGATGGGTTTAGCGTCGGGGTATGTCTTTATCTCATGTATCACAATCTTAGGGTCGATACCTGACATTTCTTCGTAGCTTCATGCAAAGATGTCACGAAACTCTTTGAAAAGGGATGTGTAGGTGACAACTTCATCAGAAGAACACGAAGCTCCGATATGGACATTTTCGACAATCCTAGGTTTGACGAATATGTCAAAGGGAAAAGTGGGTGAGATATTTCTTAAGTTCCCTTCGGAAAACACATCATGTGTAGACTCGGGAACAATGGAGATGATGACAACAGTTGACGGGGTTGAGATCCATTGGTAGTTCTCAAGGGTATGTTGCTCTAGAAAGAGGATGGAACGATGATGTCCATTGTCTCAAGGGGTGTCCTCCATGACGGACATGATCATCTCGTCAGTGGGAAAAATAACACAAAAAGGATCGGGAGACAACTCATCAAGAGAGGGGGTAGAAGGCATTGTCGATTGAATGGCCTAATAAGCGTATTCAACCGAACTTAACAGCATTGCATCCCTGTAACGAAGATGATCTCTAGGGTCAGGTACTATCCAGGGGTCATGAGATGCAGGAAGTTCGTGAGGCAAGGTGGATATCATGTTGATGGAAGCAACAAATGAGCGTGGAACATCAGGTGGTGGAATGGGGAAAGTCCCCATTAACAAAGAGTCCTTGAGAAGGCCTACACCAATGTTCTCATAACTCGGTGGGGTTTTAGTGATAAATGGTACATTGCCAGTATGGGTATCGAAATTGAAGAAGGCTAGTTGGTCGATGGTGACAACCTTTCCTTGATATGGGAAACGTACCACATGAAAAAGGGTCAACACAATTTTGTGCATGGAATCGATCCAGCTACGGCCAAGTAGAATATTATAATCAAGGGGAGTGTCAAAGACTTCCACTTCGACTTGGACCATCTTGCCTTCTAACGTGATGGGCAACGAAGGAAGGACATTGTACAGCTTAAAACCGGATCCATTGAAGGCTTTAAGAGTGTTCTAGGATTCATTCAAAGAAGGAGAGCCAATGGCTTTCCAACAAGAAAGAGACATAACACAGGTCGAGGCACCCTCGTCGATAACGGTTCGGCAAATGTTTTTGTCAAAGACAATCACCTGGATCTGGAATGCGAGTTGAGGGGGTAACCTTGGAATATGATCTTCCAAGTCAAAAAATATTAAATTCGTATCCGTCAGATCGATTCCACCGATAGCTTTCAACAGTGCCTTCCGTTGCATAGGACAACTTTGAAGGACTTTGAGGGATGACATCGCAGAAGGCGCTTGGGCCAGATCTTCAACAATGTTGTAGTTCTGGGCTGCATGAGCATGAGGATTGAAAGCCAATTTTTGAACGACACCCTTTGGGGGGGGTCGTAGAATTGTGTCGAGGTTCAGTCGTTCGAGATGAAGAGGATAGTTGGTAGATGGAGTCACAAGAGAGGGTTGTACCGAGGAAGGCGGTAGATCATTAACCTTCTCTTGAGAGGGAGAATAATCTTTGGCTCGAGTAGTGAGTGTAACTTCACTCTTCTTTGAATCGCCAGTACACATCAAAACATAGGATGTAGTAGAAGAGGAGGGTTGTTCATGAATGACCAACTAAGCCTGTTGTTGAGACGGGAAGGGTTGGGACAAAACAGTTGGAGCAGGCGGTTTTGGAGCTCCTTGAAGGAACTTAGTGACCTCGGCGCGTCATGGACAATCCTTCGTGTAGTGATCATCACCACAGATAAGACAAGGGTATCGAGGCTTGTGATTATCTTTATCATCAACAGGGGTAGTTTTGGTTTTCTCTACTTGAGAAGTATTTTTTCCCTCCTTATTCTTACCTCTCCCCTTTCTAGATTTGTTTTTACCAGCTGGGGTAGATTGGACTGCATTTACCTCAGAAGTCTTGCCGATGGGAGGGGCAGGAGACGGAGCATTTTGAACATTAGAAGAAGCAGGTTTGGGGTTTGTGCTTGAGGTGGAGTGTGGTTGGGCCTGGAAAGTGCCAATCACATCGTTAGCTGCATGCGAAGCAACTAGAGTAGTTGAAGTTGTGGAAGTGGAAGGACGAGGTAAATCAGGTAGTAAATTGTAAAGGGTACCCATTTGTGAGTAAATGAGGTCAATATATTGAGCATGACTTATATCCTTTTCTTCTATGACCATGCCACCCATGGCAATGTCACGACCGATGTCATTCACAAATGATTTGGTGAACCATTCTGCCAGCAAGTGATCGGGGAGTTCAAGTTTAATAAGACGTCGTCGCTGTCACCACTCATGAATATGATCGGATATATGAGTGGCCTTGTTCTTCTTGAAAGAAGTCAAAATCTCAGTCCCTGTGTCATAACAAATTGGTAACTGGTAGTGTGTGAGGAAAGCCATAGCTAGGGTGTTGAAGTTCGAGAAGAAACCTCGTGGCAATTCAATATACCACTTCACAACAGAACCTGTGAGGGTTCATTGAAAAAGATGTAAGCAAATAGAGTCGTCTATCAACGAGTTGGACGAACACCATAGGTGAAAAGTCATAACGTGATTGTTTGGGTCCTCTCTCGCTTTGCCTTCGAATTTGGGAATGTCTGATGGTAGCTTGGTGAGTATAGCAAGCCATTGGGGAGAGTGACAAATTGGATCATTTAAAATCCTTGACAAATTCAGAAGATCCAAAGTGGCTATGAAGGGTAAATGTCGATTCACCTGCGGGTACTGGTGGATTTGGGGAGGAAGCCCTATCAGCAAACTAGTAGGAACATAAGAAGACTACATATAATGTGAAGACCTAGGCAGATTTGGTGGTGGTTGAAGAGGATAGTAGCTCATAGAGTTGTACCCTGGTTTAGGGGCTTGAGTTTGAGCATTCACCCCCCAAATGGGATTGAACGAACCTGGATATGGTTGACCCACACTAGGGGGTATTATAGACGCAGCTGGAAACTGCTACCCCCCAGTCGATTGAGGAGGATGTTGTATCAACTGATTCCAATACTGGGCCAAGGACGGAGGTATGTTTTTCCCATAAGGTAGGGTCGGTCCTCCCATCAAAGGTGGTGTTCCAATTGGGGGAAGTGTGCCAATTGGTGGTTGTGTTCCAATTGGGATTTGCGTCCCAAAAGGAATTTGCCCGCTGAGAGGGGGTTGATTCATACCACCTTGGTGAAATCGCCCACCGACGGGAATATGGTAATTTGGTGTGAATGATGGAATAGTGCCACTAGGATAAAGACTGCCAGTAGAAGACGAAGAAGGTCCTCCAAAAGGAAATTGAGGGAGTGTTGGAATAAAACTGGGAAGAGAGTGCCCTGAAGAAGAAGGACCACCAGGAGAGCTAGATGGGGTTTGCGTAGGAGTGTGAATGGAAGAATTCAACGCACGGTATCTGGGTGGTAGTGTCGGAGTGATGTTGGGCGTTCGCGGTGTGTTGATGGGAGTAAGACTAACTGCAGTAAACCCATTTGGAACACTCGTAGTATCTGTAAAATGGGCCATTTTGGCAGGGATGGTAAAGTGATAAGCGGTAGTCAATGGTACTGTCTCTGGACTAGAGATTTCGGAAATGTGAGATCGGAAGA
>CBVK0100154964.1:0-26312 GCA_900067695.1 Picea abies
CCTAGAAGATACTATCTGAAAGGAAAGATATTGTTATGAACAACTTGGGCATCAGACAGAACCTCATGAAGGTTGGAAGAAGAAGAATAGTTCGGGATTCCAGAAAAAGGGGTTTAAATCCAAAATATTTAAAAACTATAAAAAGGACTCAAGGATGAGCTTCCCAACCCGAAGTGTACACCAGCAGAATTTCCCCTCCCAGAGCAGAAATAAACCTTTTGGATCTACCCCAGGAAAGATTGATAACCCAAAGAAAGAACCCTTAAAATGTTGGGGTTGTGGAGAAGAACATCTACTGAGGGACTGCCCACACGGACAACAGAATAGTCGGAGAATTTACAACATTCAAGAAGATACCACCATCAATGACGTGGCCATGATTATGTCACAAATTTATGCATTCGTGGATAATAAACAAGTTGACCACCAAGCTTCAGTGGTGGAGATGGAAGGTATGATCACCAACGATCTAGTGTCTATTCTAATTGACCCTGGTTCAAATTTGAGTTATATAGCCCCTAAGGCTGTTGATAAGTGTAAATTGCAGCCATATAAACATGCCAAACCATGGTTGGTACAGTTAGCCACTGACACTAAAAGAAAGGTAGCAGAGGTCATACCAGCTTGCCAATTCACTATGGGTGAATTCCCCACCCAAGCAACCCTTAACGTATTACCCCTAGGATTGTATGACCTGTTGATTGGTATAGACTGGCTAGCCACATATAAAGCCAGACTGTACTGTTACCATAAAACCTTAGAATGTGTAAGTGAAGAAGGAAGAAAGATAACCCTTCAAGGGATCCAAAAACCTATCTCGGTGAGACGAATATCAACCCTTCAAATGAGAAAGTATTGCAGAAAGGGATGCCCACTATATGCAATACAGGTGTTGGAATTAGTTGAAGATGACAAACCAAGCCTCAAAGACCACCCCACACTAAGAGAATATAGAGATGTATTTCCGGAAGAGGTACCGGGTTTACCTTCGAGAAGGGACATTGACTTCTCGATAGAACTTGCATCGGGAGAGGTGCCAGTGTCTAGGACACCCTACAAGATAAGCACACCCGAGCTAGTTGAGCTTAAATTACAACTAAAAGAAATGATGGACAGAGGCTATATCTGGCCCAACGTGTCTCCATGGGGATCACCAATCATGTTTGTGAAAAAGAAAGACGGTACCCTCCGAATGTGCATAGATTATAGACAACTCAATAAGGTAACCATAAAGAACAAGTACCCCTCACCCCATATCGATGACATGTTCGATCAATTGGGCGATGCTTCCATATTCTCAAAGATTGACTTGAGATCTAGATACCATCAAGTTCGAATCAAGGGTGAAGACATCCACAAAACTGCCTTCAGGATGAGATATGGTCACTATGAGTTTGTGGTAGTACCATTTAGATTGACCAATGCCCCTGCCACTTTTATGTGCTTGATGAATAATGTGCTCAGCAAATTCCTAGACAAATTTGTACTGGTTTTTATTGACGATATATTAATTTACTCCAAGAATAGAGAGGAACATGAGGAGCATCTTAGACTAGTGCTTCATGTGCTAAGAGAACATCAGCTCTATGCCAAATTTAGCAAGTGCGCCTTTTTCCAAAAGTAAATACATTACTTGGGCCATGTCATATCTGAAGAGGGAGTAGGAGTAGACCCTGACAAGATCAGGTCTATCATGGAATGGCCTACCCCAAAGGATGTTTTAGATATCAGATCCTTTATGGGCTTAGCAGGATACTATAGGAGATTTATAAAATGATTATCCAAGATTGGTTGTCCAATCACTAGCCTCCAGAAGAAGGGAGTTAAATTCCTTTGGACCCCAAAATGCGAAGAAAGGTTTCAGTCCCTAAAACATCTACTGACCCACGTACCCATGTTGAATATCGTCGATCCCGAAGCTAACTTCCTAGTGTGCATAGATGCCTGCAAGGAAGGGTTCAGAGGAGTCCTTATGCAAGAGGGAAGTGTAGTCTGCTATGAATCCCAAAAATTGAATGAGCATGAAGCCAACTATGTGACCCATGATCTCGAGCTGGCCGCCATAGTGCATGCCTTGAAAATGTGGAGGCATTACCTCCTGGGAAGGAAATTCATACTCAGGACAGACCACTGTGGATTGCGATATCTGTTTGACCAACCCAAGCTCAATGCCAGATAAGCTAGGTGGATGGCCCTCCTTAGTGAGTTTGATTTTGAAATCAAACATGTTAAAGGAAAGGAAAATAAGGTGGTTTATGCCCTTAGTAGAAGTATGAAAACAATTCACCTGGCAGCGGTGAGCACCTGCGAGACGAATGTCAAAGAAAGAGTGAGAAATGCACAAGAAACAGACACATTCTTCCAGACCATGACCTCGCACCTGGAGAAAGAACCCACATGGATAAAGTATAAAGGCTACCAGATGATAGATGGAGGTCTTCTAACTTACAAAAACAGATTGTATATTCCAGATTCTGACGACTTGAAGAGGTTCATAATGGATGGACTACATAAAAGACCATATACTGGTCACCCGGGATATCAGAAGATGATCACGACCACTAGAAAACAATTCTATTGGCCTAGGTTAAAGAAAGACATAGCTAACTATTTAGCTAAGTGCCTAGAATGCCAACAGGTTAAAGCAAAACATCGACACCCAGCAGGATTATTACAACCTCTACCAATCCCAGAATGGAAATGGGAAACCATTTCCATGGACTTCATCACCGGATTACCAACATCGACCAAACAGAATGAAACCATCATGGTAGTGGTGGATAAATTGATCAAGTCCACCCATTTTATCCCCGTCAAATCGACTTGAAAGGCAATAGATATCGCCAACATATTCATGAAGGAGATATTTAGGCTACATGGTATGCCTAAAGAGATCGTGTCTGACAGAGACACGAAATTTACTTCCAACTTTTGGAAATCCTTGATGGTTGGTCTAGAGACCATATTACTATTTAGCACAACCTATCATCCTCAAACCGATGGATAGACGGAAAGAGTGAACCAGATATTGGAATACATGCTAAGAATGCATGTAATGCATCAACCTAAAAAGTGGGAAGATTACCTGCCACTAGTGGAATTTGCCTACAATAATGGCTACCAAGAATCCCTGAAGATGAGTCCTTTTGAAGTTCTCTATGGTAGACCATGCAACACTCCAGTTAGTTGGAGTAATCCCGTAAACAGAATTACTATTGGACCCGACATGCTGAAAGAAATGGAACAACAAGTGATTCAAATAAAACAGAATCTAAAGGTCGCTCAGAACAGACAGAAAAGTTACGCCAACCGAAAGAGAAATCCAAGAGAATTCAAGACGGGAGACCATGTATATCTCAGAGTTAGGCCCAGGAAGAGTTCCCTAGGGATGGGAGCTTCTGCCAAGTTGGCACCTCAGTATTGTGGACCCTTTGAAGTTCTAGATAGAGTGGGACCTATAGCCTATAGGCTAGCACTTCCTCCCATAGTAAAAGCACATAATGTTTTCCATGTTTCATTATTGAAGAAATATGTACATGATTCTAATCATATAATTGACTGGTCTGTGATCCAAGTGGAACCGGAGGGAGAATTCTTGCCAGAACCTCAATGCATACTGGACAAAAGGAAACCCCACTCAGGAACCGAACCATTGCACAGGTCAAGGTGCAGTAGAAACATTTTGGCCCAGATGAGGTTACATGGGAAATGGAAGATGCCATGAAACAAGCATATCCGATTTTGTTTACTTCTGTACATGCATGTCATATTGATAGATAGAACATTGAGGATGATGTTCCTTTAATGGGGAGGGAATTGTAACACCCTGTTTCCCCTAGTCTGTAAAAATAACTATATTGGCCAATAACTGTGGTAAACTCAAAGATGTGAATGTTTGATTTGATGGACCTTTGTATAAAAGGTCGATGAATGTAAATTATGTTATGATTATGTGTTGCATGACTGTTGGGAGGGGTATGTGCTAAAAGAGACCACGATGGCTAATGAGAGGTAGTTGAAGGGACCTGGAATGGTTGTGTTAACTTCCACCAGGTTAGTACCGTACTGGTTTTTACTTACTCAAAGATCAAAGTATCTCTCTGACCCTGGAATGAATTTGCCATCAGATTGGTAGGTGGGGAGGCTCCTCAAGAGTTAATGAGGGGATGGGGGTGAACTCCCCATCCGTAACAGCTCGCAGACCTGACCACGGATGGGGAAATTCACGCCACACGCAATCTTGCAGAGAAAAGGCAAGAGAGGAAGCGTGGTAAAGGGGGGGAGGAGAGGAGAACACGCACGACGAAGATCGCAGAAGAGAACCGAGAGAAACTCGAGAAATATAGGGAGTTATGAACAAAGGAAAAGGAGAGTAACCTTTGTCCTTGACTTCTGTTGAGCTGGAAGTAGGAGACTGAATCTCGAGCATCATGGTCTAGCTTAGGGGTGGCTAGTGGTAAATCCGTTTGGAGTCACTGAGCCTACGGTTGGGTGGAAACGAGCACCCCTCTTAGCAGTCGTGTCACACTTGGTGTTTTCTGATAAGTGTTTATATCTTGTATCTTGGATTGAATATCCTGGAAAGCATGCTCATGTTTGTACACTCATAAATGGTTTCTGTATAGAAGTGTTTTCATGGTGTTTTGATCGGAAATAATGGATGTATGCTTATACTTATATGACCATAATCGGTTTATATATAGAATGAACAAGTTCAGATTATGAGTCGGTTCCCTTGAGATTTGTCCCATTTACTTGACTCACGCTATGCCCTGGTTTGATTTCCCCAAAGGCACCTCCTTCCGGGAAGTTCCCTCGCATTCTAGAGCCGGAGTGAGTTCCTTCAAAAGACTACCGTTTTAGTAAACCCACGAGTTTACTTCACCCCTGTCACAAAGTTCATAGCTCAGTGATTTAGGAAGGCTTTTTAGTCTGGTCACCAAGCCTAGGGATAATTACCCAAGAACCCGCTGAAGGATCATGTGATCTGAGTCTGGAAACCTTGCACAAGAGAGAGTGGTTCTCTCAGGTTTTGGTGTTTCAGCGTTTCGGCACCCGGGAAACCCAAGGGAAATTTCCCTCGTATTCGCTAGTCGCAAAATCCCGATATGCGAAACCCCGAATCGGTTTAGCGTGAATAGGTTTTGGCGTTTTGGCACCCGAGAAACCCAAGGGCAAGTTCCCTCATATTCTCCAGTCGCGAAATCCCAATATGAGAAACCCCGAATCAATTTAGCGTGAATAGGTTTTGGTGTTTCAGCGTTTCGACACCCGGGAAACCCAAGGGAAAGTTCCCTCGTATTCACCAGTCGCGAAACCTCGATATGTGAAACCCCAAATATGTTTAGCTTGAATAGGTTTCGGCGTTTCGGCACCCAGGAAACCCAAGGGCAAGTTCCCTTGCATTCCCCAGTCGCGAAATCCCAATATGAAAAACCCTGAATCGGTTTAGCGTGAATAGGTTTCGGAGTTTCGGCACCCGGGAAACCCAAGGGCAAGTTCCCTCATATTCGCCAGTCGTGAAATCCTGATATGCGAAACCCCGAATCGGTTTAGCATGAATAGGTTTCGGCGTTTCGGCACCCGGGAAACCCAAGGGCAAGTTCCCTCATATTCACCAGTCGCGAAATCCCGATATGAAAAACCCCGAATCGGTTTAGCGTGAATAGGTTTCGGCATTTCGGCACCCGGGAAACCCAAGGGAAAGTTCCCTCGTATTCGCCAGTCGCGAAATCCCGATATGAGAAACCCCGAATCAGTTTAGCGTGAATAGGTTTTGGCGTTTTGGCACTCGGGAAACCCAAGGGCAAGTTCCCTCGTATTTTCCAATCACAAAATCCTGATATGCGAAACCCCGAATTGGTTTAGCGTAAATAGGTTTCGACGTTTCGGCACCCGGGAAACCCAAGGGCAAGACCCCTCATCTTCGCTAGTCACGAAATTACGGTATGTGAAACCCCGATGCGCTCTGTGAATGAGCCCTAGGTCACTGGACAGGCTCTTATGGTATGGAGGAGGAGTCTCGAAATAATTTGGACTGCCCATTTGTAGGGACGTGTAGCGAAGATCTAAGGCCACCGAGGTTTTGGACATTAGAGGAATAGGAGTGAATACCTCACCAGAAATCCCAAAAGGTAGAATGTCGGGATTTAATCTGGGTCGTTGATCAAGTTGACGATCTGGACCATAGATCCGGATGATACCGGGCTTTCGGGTTCTGGGGATTCGAAAGGGAAAGGAGGAATGCTTGCATCACAATTTCCCGAATCGCAAAACCCCAAAAGAATTTAGAGGAACAACACCAGGTCATAGGACCGGTCGTATGAAAAGCGACCCAAGGGAGGAGCTAAGGATCTGTTAGACCCTTTCAAGTTTTGGCATTTCAAAAGACAGAGAACAAGGGAATGCTTGCATCGCGATTCCCCGAATCGCGAAAGCCGGAAGCGCCTTTTTGGTAAGGCCTGTGATCATAGCCAACGGTCACATGGGGGAGGATAAGGGAAGGGAGGGTCTACGCTAGGCCCCATAGAAATTTGAGGATTCTGTTCCTCGAAGAAAAGACGTAAAGAAAAAGAAAATCTTATTTTCCATAGTGGGTGTGTGACAATGGAGGTCTAGGGAAATCAAGTTTGAGAAAAACTGCAATCCTCACCTTCCATTGCAGGTAGTTAGAGATCGCCTCCAACCTGTCCTCGTACTTGATATTGGAAGCCATTTTCAGTCCAACTGACCAAGAATATTTTCCCCTTCTTCTTCCTAGAAAGAACTCTTACAATCCACTGCTATCCAAGTGCCAAACTCTTGTCCATTGAACCTCAGATCCCAAGCTCTAATACCATGTTAAATTTATGTGACTTGCATCAAACAATTAGTCAATAACCAGATTTCAACCTCCAATAGTCATTTACCAATAATGCAAGTAAACATGTGCATTCAACTGGAACTATGAGCAAGAATAAGAAATATGAAACTTAGTAGTGGAAATAAATGAACAATAGATAATATCAACCATACATTTGACACAAAGATTTATGGGCAATGCCCCTAGAAAAACTCTGAAAGGAAAAACAACTAAGGAGAGATTATTTCTTATTGATGAGCTCACAGAAATTTCCGAGTTATAGTAGCAAACCTTTTATGTAAAAGAATAAAAAGTAGTTATCTCATAAATTGTGCCAACAATCCACCTATAGAATTGTGTCAAAGACCCTAAAAAACTGAACATGATTTTTGCCAAAAAATTTGTGCTAGATATTTGTTGTATGGATGTACTGTATGGTCTTTTTTGGCAGCAACAACACCTCAATTTATATGCACAACTATTGTACCTTTATGTACATATTTATGTTAGCTAGAAGCCTTAAAAATCGTGCCAAATTTCTGCTATAAGGCTGCCTCGATTTCAGTGCATAAAAATAGCTTTACATCCCAACAAATATGTTTTATAAAACCCTCCTTTTTTGTTGTATTGTATTGTATTAATGGATGAACTTTTCTTGGGATGCATGCCCCCTCTTCTTCTTTGGATTTGCGTCAATCCTTATTGCTACTCCTCTCTCTTTCTTTTATCTCTTCTCTCAATGTCTCTTGGAAAGTGTGTGCCCCACCTCTCACAAATGCTCTTTAACTTCCCTAACCCTAGATCTCAATGGTTGAGATTCAATCTTTCTCTACAAGATCAACAGACGCACGACTTAATCTTTCATTTAGTTCACTTAAATCACTTAACTGACCCAATATTTATAAAGTCACTTTTACTCATTAAATAATAAAAGACCCCACTTGAATTTATAAAATCACTTTATAAATTCAAGTCATTAGAGAGACACTTTTGCTCAGTCACTTCTGCATGTTGAGCACCGCTAATGCAGAAGTACCTCTGAGCTTCAATACTAACAAGAAATAGAAGTTAATTTCCCTTGGGCACTTGCAATGGACCTCACAATAACGTCCGATGAAGTTGCTAAGGACTCTCAGCTAGGTTCCGTCCTTCCCCTTAAATAATTGACAAGTGATCTTAAAGTAGCCAACCCCTCATCAATATGTATGTTTATGTTTGGTGGTTGTGGTGGGTTGGGGTTTTCCTTGCCTTGGTTTGTTTGAGGGCGGTTTTCATTGTCTTTGGGTTCCATTTTAATAATATTTGTTGCAATTTAATAAAGAAATTTAATAAGTGCACTTATGACAAAGGTATTACAAACAATAATTTCATTTATCCCAACAAAATCATTAACATAATTTTGTGTAAAACAAAGAAAAACTATGTGTTATCTTTACAATGAACTTGAAAAAAGCCTAAACAAGATTAGTGGAATTTTGAGAGATTTACATTCAAGTATTAATTATGTGTATTAATTAGTTTTGTCGATGTTTATTGTGTTCTCTTCAAAATTGTCATTGAACCACACATTCGTAGTGAACCTTGCTAATAAAATTTCAATGTCATTGGGATTTACATCCATAACCCATGACTAATTGTTTTTTATTTTTGCAAAGTCAAGAGAGAAGATAAAGATAACAAAGGAAATTATTAAAAATCAAGCATATCTAGGTAGATTTGGACATGGAGGCAAGATCTCGGGCTTTTCTCCTCCTCTACTCCTCTTTACTTGCTCAACTGGAGAAAATTGTGAGGCGCAATGTACAAATGGGTACAAAACACGCATGTGGTCCCTTAAAAAATGGGCACAATAGGAACGCGTTCACGTTCCTAGGAATGCACATGCATTCTTAAGAATGTACACCCATTCTTGCCAAGATATTTATATCGCATGTTGAGTGGAGGTTCAGGAATTTCCGAACCTCTAACATCAAGAAAACTTGCACATTCCTAGGAACACGTGCACACTCATGCGAGTGTGTGCTCCTGCTGACCCACATGCCACTTTTTCGTCCACCAACTTTGTGCACGCACCCACCAATGATATTAAAAATATTGTTCAAGCTAAATTTAAGGAGAATCTGTGGTGCGATAAAGAATTGGAGGATAAAAGAAAGTTAATATTTTATAAAGAGGTGATTAACCCTAATCTTGAAGATCAAAACTATCTCTTTATTTGGACTAACGTAAAGAATAAAATCAATATTGCTAAAATAAGAACTAATTCTCATGAGTTGCATAGTGAAATTGGGCATTGGACAATCCCCAGGACACCAAGGCATGAAATAATATGTCACCTTTGTGACACCAAGAGGGTTGAAGATGAAAAACACTTTCTCCTAGAGTGTCTTGGCAATACCCAAATTCAATCTCAATTTCAAAATATTTGTTACAATATCAACATTCCTAACCTTCTAAGTCATCAAAACTATAATGATCTCGGAATGCTTCTCTTAATGCCTTTAGAGCATCTAAATAACATAATAATGAAATCCAAGTAATTTGTTAACCGCCACCACCACCATCATCATCATTTAAATTTAAATTTAATGAAAATTTAGAAATTTCAAAAATATTTTACATAAAATTAATTTTTATTTATTTAAAAGAATATATAATAATAATAATAATCTATTTTTAAGGTCACGGCCAAGCCACACCAAATTGGTGTATGAGACCTCCTTGTTTGTGGGACAAGGGACCCCCCTCCACCCAGTGATTTGACTGGTAAAGTCTACGGAGGTATACATACCCTACCCCCCTCTGGATTTGAACTTGTGACCTCTTAAAAGGAAACACATGTTCTTAACCATTAGGCCCACTCAAGCTGTATATAATGGAGTACAAGTAAATCTCATTGAGAATTGAACTTGAGACATCCTTTACACATTTCCTTCCATTTACACTTGCCAATTGGTCTACACCCCTTAGGGCAATTTAATTTGATAATGATGACTACTAATGTTTTTGAAACTAAATTTGCTCTATGACCTCTTAAAAAGGGTAACCATAAAAATGATAATATTTAATATTTCAATGCAATCCCTTAGAAATTTAGATAAATGTGATGATTGAAGGCATTGCTGCAACCATGGACTTGCTTGGTGTTGTGATGAATGCAATTGTTAGTAGTCCCTGTCGATGATGTAGAGGGACTATAGCAATTGATAATTCATTGACTTCATATTAATATGTCCTTTGACTAAAAAAATTCACATCATTTCTATTGTTCGAACTATAGAACTAAAAACATTATTTTTTATATAATAAAAGAAACCTTATATGTCATCATCTCATTGGAGAATAGATTCGAAGTCTTATTTCCAACTTCGTTATTCCCAATGTTTTAATTCATGTTTTAATCCAATATCAACACACATATATTTTCTTATGCATTGCTCGAAGGTGGATTAATGCTAGCATTAGTTTGAATGTTTGTCTTAGCATTTTCTGCTAGCTAAATTTATCCTAAGTTTCGTTAATTATAAATATTATTATGTTTGTTGTTGCGGTGTCCACCCGCTATAGCTGCACTGTCCAAATCTATTTTGGATGTAGGATCCCTTGGCACACGCTATGGATGCTCCATCCAGCTGTAATTTTCATGCATGATATGTCGAGCTATTAAAGAAAAAGGAGCAACCAAGAAATGGAAGCATGGAAGCATGTCCTCTACATCTGGAATCCTTTTCTGCATCCCCCTTCATGTCCTAGCTATTGTTGGGTGAGCTCTAATTTCTCTTTCATCTCTTGGCTCTCTAGTCGGCTGAGAATTTGGTGCTTTTACTATTTTCTTTATCATTCTCTATGCTTTTACTGATTGTTGTGCATTGACTTGTCGTGTGAAAAGAGAAGTTTGTTATTTCAAAGTACCTAGGTGTATCTTCTGTCGCCTTATCAGTTAAGAAAAGAGTTTAAGAATTGCAAATTCAATAATAACAATTCAAATTGAAAGGGAAAATATACCTCAGATATTTTTTGACATCATCATCTGTGAGTTCGGACTTCCCCGCCGCTCGATTGTGTGTCCATCGGGCTCAAATTTTGGCAAAAGCTTAACCCGAAATTCCTAAATTTTGCCTGTAACTTCCCCCTCTGTGATCGAACGCTACATCTCTGCTTATGTTGTATAGATATTTCATCAAGTTGTTTTAGTGGACATTGATTACATGTCGCATGTTTGATTTCTGCTGCATCTCATAGACACAAATTGTCGATTTCACTCAACTATTGCCATGCCGAGTATTCATGGTTTTCTGGATGCTTTATTCTGGTATCTACATCAGGTCAGGATAGAACAATACCTTCACAGGGTTCTATTAGGGTAAATTAACCTTTTTTATCATGATCCAATGATATTACTGCTTCAGTAAGATCCTACCCAGTCTCTCTATAATTGAAAAACTATGGAGACCACTTGGGAAACCAGACAACAAGCACATAACCCCTTCACCAGAGAATGGTTTGACATAAAAAGTGTCATTCCATAGATAGAATTGATGCATGAAATGGAGCGGTACATTAAACTCCACAAATTTCCCTCTGATGCAGAGTTGGAAGTAATTGCAGAGTACACTATAATTTTGTCTGAGGGAAAGATGAAACAATATTTGAACGCATGTATCTATGTATCAAAAATATTAACAAGACAAAAGAAGTGGATGGCAATGTGGAAGAAAATTAATTTACTATGCCCTTGTTGTGAGTTTCATTATCAAAACATAGAAACATTCAGATCCTTACATGACTACAAATATTTAGAAAAATTCATTTGGGAAACATATTTATCCCTTTTAACAGAGGACACATAACGATCTCTATCTAATGTTTGCGAAGAAATCGTCGGGGCTTTTGATGTCATTGGCTACAGAGTAGCAATATATCAACGAATAAAATTAGTGCAAATTGTAAAATATAGTAACAATATCAATTTTGTTTATTAGCGTGACGGACATGAATCCAATGCATTCGGTCATGAATGATCACCATAATAGTAAATGATGAGAAGAAAATAATATATATGCACCCACGAATCATGAGAAAGGCACTCACTCAATGAAATCAACCTAATGAATACGTATCTTTGTACGCCTATACCGACACCATGGTGACCAAAAGTGATCCTCCAAGGAGGAAGACATCATTCATGCGGTATGAAGGAGAGGCTACACTTGTTCCACTCCCACTGGGGTAACTCGTGCCATTTGTGGATTCCGGTGGTGTTGACATGGTAGGCGAAGTAGCGATAGATGATGGGGAAGGGGATGAGGCACTTGGTGTGGTGGGAGTGCTCGATAAAGGGGAAGGCGATGAGGCACTTGGTGTGGGGGGTGTGGCGGATGATGGAGATGGGGTGGGTGAGGGGGATGGCGGTGTTCTGTTGCTCTTTGCAGTGCAGGTCGCGCCAACGGTGATAGTGAGCTTCATTCCCACAGAGTAGTGATCTGTGATTCTGTAGATATAATACTTGGCACCCGTGTTGTCCAACGTAATGGTGTTGTTTCCACTGGTGTGTGTTGCCAACGGATTAGTAATGAGGCACAAATTGTATGCCGGTTTGTTCAACATTAGCATATTGTGCGTGCCCGACGTGTATTTGAACACTTCATTATATTCATTCATCACTCTTATCAATATCTTCAATTGCAATTGATTCATCAAATACTTATATTAGGTCTTGCTATAATTTGTGTTTTGCTTATTTTGTTGCCCATCGAAAATGTTTTGCCTGAATCCCAGGTAGTATAGACGACGCCCAGAGCCCACCATGAGTTGTCACCTTAACCGAGTCCTAATATTGCTACTCTTTCTCCTTCCTCTGATTTTCTTCCCACCATCTATACCTCTCATTTCCTTGCTCTTACGACCCCTCTTCCCTCTATTGGCTTTTATGCCCGTGGGGTTTCGAGCCCCAGGCTCTATAATTGGAGGGTATGCTCTCGACAATGGAAGTATATATGTGGCTGAAGAATCTATGTATGGATCTGGAAATGGATATAGAGATTCTCTCCAAATAATGGATCTACTACCTTTTCCCATCTTGTCATCCCTACTTATATTCTGGCCTTTGACAAAACATGAGGTTGAGCTCTTGTGTTGGTTGGAGAGCCCAGGGAGCGATAGGGATGACGATGGGTTATAAATTAATTAATTTTTAAGGCTTCTTCGAAATTTATAATATAAGCGCAATCTTGAGACAAACTCCGGAGTCCGCCTGTCAATTTGTATATCGCGAAACTCTGGGTGTTGTTTAGAGGACACGTAAGAATAAAAGCGCAATTTTGAGCTCGTCAGCCCAGTAACCCGCGATCTAAAAACTGGATAAGTATGGAATGAGGAAGCCGACGGTCAGACTCATGATACATAAGCATGACTATAAATGTGAACCCGTGAGTTCGTCAACCCACGCACCTAGACATTTTTGAAAAAACAAATAATAATAAACACAAAGATACAAAATATAATAATAATAAACACAATTATTATCTCATTCCAAGTTTATTAGATATCACCTCATAAAAGAGAACGAAGTTTATATCGATCATACATTCAAAAAAATGGATTTAACATCCTTTAATAATTTTATGTAATTAAATTGTACAATATTAATATTTAATATTAATAATTAATATTAATAATTTAATATTTGGAAATAATGTTTTTAGATAATGTTAGATAGTTGATAGGGATCATCATCCGTCAACAATATCTCTCATCATTAATTAATAGTTGAATAACTAATTTATTAAAGGATAAAGATTAAACGAAGACAAGTATTGGGTGTATCCCACCATCCAATCTTACAACCTCCCTTGTATTTTTAAAATAAAAAACACCTATCACTATAATTTAATATATCACACCTTTTAAATTCAATTAATATATTACTAATACAAGCATGCAGAATATAATAATAATAAATACAATTTTTTTTATCCCATTCAAAGTTTATTAGATATCACCCAAAAAATACAACCAAGTTTATATAGATGAGAAAGTTTATTAGACATCAATAAAAAGTTATAATCAAAAGTAAACACTAAAGTTTTTTTAAAACTTAAAATTAACTATTCTTATTTTCAAATTTTGTTAATTTTATTTGAAATTTAAATTAAAAAAATAAATTTTGATTTTTACGTATTAAATACCATAAACTTAAAAAAATTAGTTAAAAATTTTAAAATTTAATTATGAAAATATTTATTAAAAAAAAACAAAATTTTATTAAATTTTATATTCTTATAAAATTAAAATAAATTTTATAATAATGAAATTGTTAATAAATAAAAGTATTATAAAAAATTATTCATTTTAATTTGAATAATTAAAATTATTTTTTTTAAAAATACATGTTTAAAATTAAAATAAATATCTATGAAAGCTAATGGTTATATGGAAGTAGTTTAAATTTAGTTAAAGTTTATTAAAATATGTAAGTGAATGATTGTATGGAAGCTTGAGATAGTAATTGAGAGGTTAAATTTTAAGAAAATAAAGTAAGAATTACCATAATTAAAGTTAATGGTATGATGAAAAAATGATTAACTATTATATGATTTAATTTGTTCATTATTTATTTTTTCTCTTTGCCAAGGTTATATTTTTGGAAGATGTATTTTGTTTAGATTTGATTTATGTTTGGGTTCCATGAGTTATGGAAAGCGCGTGACATAAGTAGTTTTTTTATAAAACATCAATTCATATTATTATAGATAAACATTATAGACTAAAATAATGATTTCAACCTTGATAATTTTCTAAAATTTTTAAATGAGTATTTTCCTAAAATGTTTTAGATATTGGTTGTTTTCCACTTGAAACAAAGATATACGAGATAAAGAATTGTTTAATAGACAATCGTTGAATTTATTTCTTGTAATTTAATTATGATTGATTGTTATTTTAAGTATAGTTATGGTTTTTATTGTATAATCTAAAATTATTATGAAAATTTGTATTTATTATTTTTTAAATTTAATTAATGTCATGTGTAAAAAATCTTTATTTTTTCATTCAAGGATTGGTATTTTGTTTTATAATTTTCATTGTGCATTTTTTGTTTCTAAGTAGGATACAACAGTTATTTATTAAATATTGTATATGCATAACAATCAATTTTATTTTTAATAACTTGATGTAGAAATCACTTAGACGTATCAATTGTGTACACCAAACTAAAACTCCTAATCCTAAAGAGAAAATAAATCAAAGATTCTTACTAAAGATAAGATATTATTTAGTATTTATAATATGTCTATAAAGATATTGTTATTTTCATTATTTTTTTCCAATTCAAAGATATTATGTGTAACCTATGTAACCAATTTGGACATCCTATAATGGTAGCAACTTTTTATATAAATGTAATTATAGACAATGTAGGCCCTAAGCTACTGCCAAATAAAGAACATAAGTTTTTTCCACTAAAATTTGTGTAACATTTTGAATATTTGCTGAAGAGGATTGCTAAATGAGAAAAATGGCTAGAAGTGAAGCAAAAATCATCTATACAACAACGAAATTCATGGCAACTATCTAAAATTTCTAGAAAGGATTGTTGGAGTGACGATGATGCATCTAGCAGTAACGAGGTTCAAATCCAACCTAACTATAAGGAAATACCTTATCAACCCTGATGTTATTCAACTATGTAGTGTGTAAAGGGCACTATTCCAACTTTGATACAACTACTATTCTTAAAAGCAAAAATGTTTTAGAAGAGATAATTATTTGCAAAGTTACTGATGAGTCCCATAGAGGAAACCTAGAGTTGACATGCTCGGATCCTTATGGTAATGATTCAATTATTTATATTATTAATACCAAGAACATGTGGACATATTATATGCATGATGTTTTCCCATTTATATGGTGTATGTAGATGAAGATGAGAAACTTATGCTCCACCATCCATTAAATGAAATAAAATCACATTTATCTTTGACTATGTCATATGAATATCATAAAACACATTACACTACAGTCATCAAGTGATGGTTTTATATGGGATATTGTTCATGTGTAGTTCCTTAAGTAAGGGGTAGTTGTTTTGTCAAAATTGGAAGGAATCCATTCAAATAGACATTGTTTTGGTGTGTAACAAAAATCCATTTGATTTTACTTTAAAGGAAGATATGTACATTCATATTTATTATGAAAATCTTATTAGTATGTGTAAAGACAAATCACTAAAAATTCCATATCACATGGAATTGTTGATTATTTAGTAAAAAATTCCATTGGTAGAACACTTTGTTGGTTAAGAATATTTGAAAGTAATGTGGATGTTATTGGTAGAGGCCGCCATCTTCCTAAAGGTGTGAATTTCCATCCACATGAGGTGTTTTACATGATACAAGTTTTATTAATACCAACTTAAGATAATGATAGTGAGTATGCATGCATATCTTTTGATATATATTTTTCAACTCGTATGATTTTTATTTATTTATATCATATAAGGTTAACTTCATTTTTCTTGTAGGCATTATTTATGCTTTATTTAAATTTGTGAGATCTGTTAAAAGGTGGGACACAAGCACTCAAAAGGGAGATTGTTTCTTTTTGTCATTTTTGTTGTTTTGAATGATTATAAACACACTAGTTTCCAACTTCTTGCACTAAAAGGTGATGATGAAGTTGTGATTGTTATATTAGTTGCCTATACAAAATATGGAACACATAATGTATTACCATTACATCTTGGAGTATTGAAGTCACATCGAGTACATCTTCACAATATTCACCTTCTTTCCTACAAAGTTTTCAGTTATGTAAGTTCTTGGAACATAGTGAATATTATGTGGAAAAACCTTGGTTAGATGAAAGTTTCATTGTTACTTTTGAGCTTATTGCAATCCTTTTTGTACCTATTGAAATTATAAAGAAGAAAAAATCACTAGAGTTCGTTATATACGGCTATGAGGATCTGAAAAGTTTGTTTTGTATACATGGTCAACCTTTCCTAATAGATACCAACCAACTTCAAGTTCAAGCGACCATACTGAACTTCTTGGTAAATGGAGACTAGGACCAACATTTACATTTTTCTATTTGTGTAATAGCTTATAGCTTCATATGCAAATACATTTTTCATAGGATTCACACCAATGGGATCTATAGCTTTCTATGCAAATACACTTTTGGATTAGATATAAGAATTGATGCACCACATTTGGAGTTTTAAACATTATATCTTTGATCAATATATGTATATTGTTTGATATGATACCTACAGTGAATTTTGTGATTTAATATTTGTGAATATTTTATTTATTACATTCACTTATTTGTATCCTCATATATTAATGTTGTGTTAACAATGGCTTTTTATATTTTTTTATTCATTCTAATTGTAAACCATTTTTCTATAATAGTTCATGTTTTTCTATGATATCTCATGAAGTAGAATTTAATTGAGCATATACTTGCTCACATCCTTTATGCCAAACAGATATGGTAGATTCACTTCCATGGTTTACAAATTCCATTAATTTCTCAAATTTTCAATATTAGTAAAAACCAATTTCTAGCAACCTCATAGTTCCTATAAAATGCATGCCAAGATATTGACATATATTCATTAAATTTGAAATTAAATACTAATTTTAGAATTTAAACCTTTATCAAGATTTTTTTTTTTTTAAATAAGAGTTAAAAATAATTAATTACCTTTTGTTCTAATCTTATTATTATGAATTACATAAAATCCAATTTAAATAAAGTTGAACCAAATCTTTTACTAATACATCCCTTCCTTTTATTGTTTTTATTATTAGTCTGTACCTCAATTGTAAACTGTTAGCTATTTTTTAAATACTCGGCACTCAGATCTAAGACTTTAACATAAAGTTTTAGTTCGATATTTCTTTGAACACTTTTTCTCCGCATACCAAAAACTTACAACGCTTTTGTTTATTCAATGATAAATTTTGATGTCTTATTTGGCCTCATATAGAGGCATTTTCATTTGAAACTTAGAAAAAATGTGATATATTTACTCTGCATGATGGTAAGGTAGATTAATGCTATACTTTAGACTAGCATTAATTTCTAACATTAAATGTTTGCCCATGTTTATCTCATATTTATAACATAGCCATTTATTAAATGTTTTCCCATATTTATAATAGCCATTTGTTATGTGTCAATTGCGAAGGCAGAGTTCCATGCAAAATTAGTGACAACTCAGTTGAGGCGAGTCTCATGCAAAATCAGCTATATAACAAAGATTCTTAAGGGCTCTTTCTATTTACATTTTAGTGGTTACAAGCTCTCCTTGTGTAGGGATGCGAGACATCCACATTGACTCTCTCCGCGCGGGTCTTTCAAATGGCTCATACATACCACCAGAACTTCATGTAGAAATAGATTCATTCATTCCTTTGGAATCCCTAGGTCTCCCGTGCAAATGTAGATCTCTCTATGGTAATTTCGTAATCTCTGCAAGTTGAATCTTTAAATGTTGGTTGGCCTGCTGAAGGTCATATAATAGAAATTTATTCAGTTATTATATAATTAGAATTAAAAAAAAAAGAAATTTATTCAGTTTTATATAGAGAAAATTTTGTAGGATTTAGTCATAATTTATTGTTCTAAAATAATTAGTGGTCAAGAACTATAATCTAATTCAAAGTTAATATCAATAATAATAATAATAATCTATTTTTAAAGTCATGATCAAGTTAGACACTAAATTGGTGTATGAGACCCTCTTGTTTGTGGGACAAGAGACCTCCTTGCAATTTGACTTGTAAAGTCTACAAAAGTATACATATCCTACCCCTCTCTGGATTTGAACTTGTGACCTCTTAAGAGGAAAGAATGTCTATTAACCCAATATACATAAAACCTGTTAATCCTTTCTATTTAAGTGCGATGATTATATCATAACTTCAAGATCGAAAGTTATTATTGAAATTTCAAGATCAATGGTTATTATTGATAGAAGAGACTAATGCATGTGATCGAGGGTTATTATTGAAACTTCAAGATCGATGGTTATTATTGATAGAAGAGACTCATGTGTGGGACAAAGTTGAGGAAAAGAGCTACGTCCTTCATAGTTGTGACTAAAATGATTTTAGTTTAAATAAATCAAAACCATATAAATCATATATTCAATTAACTTTTAAATAAATCAAAACTATATATTCAAATATTCAATTAAATTGTAAATAAATCAAAATCATATATATAATTAATTAACTTTAAATAAATCAAAACCATTTATATAATTAACAAATTAAAATCATATAATAGAGATGAGAGCACTGCAAAACCCTAGCCTCCTCGTAGGGTAGATTGACGGATCTCAAGCACAGACCTCCTTTGCGATATCCAGCCAAAGCCTTAGACGATCACCCGACCTCTACTGTCACAAGGGTATGGACGCAGCGGAGGGGGGGAAACCCCCCTCATACCGCAATGTAGCGGCCAATGACAAACCGGGAGCCAGAACAGCGCGACCCACCTTCGAGCCGCCGCCGCAGGTACGAGAACAGTTGCTCGCCAGGGAACATAGTCTCAGAGCGGAGATGGAAACCGAAGCCGGAACCTCTCAACCAAAGCCACCACGAAGCTGGGAACCAGGAAAGTGTATTCCGCAAATGGAGAAGCCGCCCAGGTACCTCATTATCTCAACCCGGGTTGGAGAGCATATGCAATTTATGAGAGAGAACGCCCTAATCGGCAAATTTCTGGGGCTTTGGCCGGCAGAAAAGGACCTCCACAAATGGATCAAATACTAGTGGCATCCCAAGGGGGATTATGAGTTGCAACTTATCTCCAAGGGCTTCTTCACAATTATTCTATATAATCTAGAAGACAAAGACAGATTCTTTGAAAACGGGCCATATTTTTTCAACTCGGCGGGACTGTTCCTCCGCTTTTGGACTGAGAGATTTAGCCCGGACAAAGAGGACTTCACCATGGCCCCTGTATGGATACGCCTGTACTCCCTGCCGCAAGAGTTCTGGTTGGAGGAGATTTTAATGGGTATAGGAAATACCCTTGGACAATATGTGAAAGCCTCCAAAGCTACAAGGCAACGGAAGTACACCTCATATGCCAGGATCTGCGTGTACATGAACATATCCAAAGCACTCTCAGGAGCGGTAACCCTCAAGTATTAGGATGAGGATTGGCAACAAACCTTGGACTACGAGCATATACCATTCAGGTGCAGAAGATGCCACGAACATGGCCATCTCTACCGAGATTTCCCCATCATCAAGCAAGCTGCAAAACCAACCGAAACCCTGCAAAAGGATGGATTCACCACGGTAACATCAAAAAGGAGAAACCCATCAAAGAAACAGACCGCGACTGTGGGGAAAAACATTGCCACGAAGAACTCTTATGAGATCCTGGTGCAGCTACCAGAGGATGAGGAAGTCCAGAACCCGCACAAAAATCCCCAGCAACAGCAAGCAAAAGGTCCGAACCCAGACCCTGATCCGCGCACTGAAGAAACCCCAATGGAAGAAAGAGGAGAAGGCAATGGAGATACCCCAATGCTGCTGGATGATCGGGATCTGGCAGGGATAGATCTAGAAAAGTTGGAGGAGGCTCTGAACCAGAAGGACCTGCAGACCCTCCCTGAAGAACAAATTCGCAAGGTGCACAAGGTCTTTCTCAATTCCTCTGCAGGATCCACTGCACGCCTGGGTATAGAAATGGACTCGAACTGTGGCACGAAACGAGTCCTTCGCGAAAACAAAAGGAGAGGAAGGAAAATGGCACATCAGCTAATCAAGGAAGCCGACAACCTCATGATAAAATCAGGCCAGATACACAAGCTTTCGGAGGGATACCTCCACTCAGCACCCCCCTCTTAATGATGAAGATCATCACATGGAACATCAGAGGGCTGAATGGAAGATCCAAACAAAGGATCCTCTGAGATTGCATAATGGCATAGAAACCCGATATACTGCTGCTCCAGGAGACCAAATGCAGAGGGGCAGAAGCTGAAACAATCTCTCAGTGTATATGGCGAGGCTGCAACTCCATAACAATAGATTCCATAGGAGCCTCAGGCGGCCTAGCTATCTTATGGAATCCATCCAATGTGACTATAAGCAAACCCTTCACAACAATTGGTACCATAACCGCTCACTTTGAAGTTATGGGCACGAACCAGGAAGGAGCCATCACAAATGTCTATGGGCCACACAGCGCCCAGGACAAAGATAAATTCCTCCAACGACTCGAGCTGATCAAGACCTTGGCGGCCACCCCGAACTGGATCTTAGGAGGCGATTTCAACATGATCCTGACACTGGAGGAAAAAACTAGAGGCATCAAAAGACTCGAGCAAGACAGCGGTAAGTTTAAAACTCTCATTGATCAGTTAAAACTAGTAGATATTGAGAATAGCAATGACACCTACACTTGGTCCAATCGCAGATCGGGCAACCAGCACATTGCCTGCCGACTAGACCACTTCTTGGCAGCGGAGGAAATCATGGACTCAGGCTCTCATCTGGAAAGCCTCATCCTACCAAGAGCAGGCTCTAATCATTGGCCCTTGGCTCTGCAAATGGACCTGGGAGAACCTCCCAGATACAAACCTTTCCGCTTCGAGAAATTTTGGCTAGCTCACCCGGACTTTAAGAGACTAGCCAAATCCTGGTGGGAACAAGCGGCAATAGACCACGGCTCATGCATGTACAGGTTTCAGCAGCGACTAAAAAACTTCAAGCAGCGGCTTAAACATTGGAACAAAAACAACTTTGGCAATATACTGCAAAGCATAAAGGAGATAGAAGGCAGACTAGGGGAGATTCAAAAAATTTTCATCTCGGGAGCAAGAACTGTCGAACTAATGAAGGAAGAAGAACAGCTTCAGGCACATTTGGAGGAACGAAGGAAGCAGGAGGAAATCCTCTAGAAGCAGAAATCCAGGGTCCAATGGCTCAAGGAAGGGGAAAAAAACACAAAATTTTTCCACAGAGCTATGATGCACAGAAGGCACATCAACAGGATCACTCACCTCGAGGATAGCCAGGGTAACTTAGTCAGGGAGCACTCCAAAATAGAGGAGGAGTTGCTCAAATACTACCAAGACCTCCTTACGGAACCTCAGAAGGATAGAATGGAAGCAATCGGGAGGATAACCAGACACATACCATATTTAGTCACACCAGAGCAGAATGCAGCCTTAACTCGGCCCATCACCCAAGAAGAGGTCGATCAAGCAGTAAAAGCCATGCCAGTAGGGAAAGCCCCAGGTCCGGATGGGTTTACCGTGGATTTCTTTCACCATTGCTAGGATCTGATCCGACAGGATGTATGGGAAGTAATTGAAGAATCAAGAGCTTCAGGCCTGGTGCTTCCAGCTCTCAATGCCACCTTCCTCACCCTCATTCCAAAGGAAGAAAGGGTCACCAATCCCAAACAGTTCAGACCCATAGCCTTATGCAACGTCATCTACAAAGTTATAACGAAGGTCATTGCAACCAGGCTCAAGGCCATCCTGCCTTTCCTCATATCCAAGGAGCAGTCAGGGTATGTAGAAGGAAGACAGATCATGGATAGCGTCATTCTGGCTCATGAGGTCATACACTCCCTCAAAACTTCAAGAACTCCAGGTATGCTTATCAAACTTGACCTTTCAAAAGCCTTTGATCGGGCTAGCTGGCAATATATCAAAGTTGTCCTAGACTCCTTTGGCTTTGATCGGGACTGGGTAAGTTGGGTCATGAATCTCACCTCCTCCACCTTCTTTTCCATCCTTGTGAACGGTGTCCCATCAAAACCTTTCTCGCCATCTAGAGGAATCCGGCAGGGGGACCCCCTTTCCCCTTTTCTGTTCATACTCTTAGCGGAAGGTTTGTTGCGCTACATTAAAGCTTCTGTTATTGACGGTTCCCTCAAAGACCTACCTTTGCACAACATTCAGCCCACTCCTTCTCACAGTCAATTTGTAGATGACACTCTCCTCTTGAATTCTACCACTGTCCAAGAGGCCTCAAAACTCAACTCTATCCTTTTAGACTTTACTGAGGCCTCCGGCATGTCGTTCAACTTGGACAAGTCCAAACTCTACTTTTTCAACACCCGGCCCTCTGTCCAATGTCATATCTCCAGACTTCTGGGAATACCCAGGAGCTCCCTTCCATCCAACTACCTCGGTGTTCCTCTCACTGGAGCAGCGGCTTCTACCATCTCCTAGGACAACCTCCTCCTTTCCATCTCAAACAGGCTGCGCAATTGGACTTTCAGACCTCTCAATCTTGCCTCCCGGCTGGTTCTCCTCAAATTAGTTTTGCAAGCTCTGCCCACCTATCTTTTCACTGCTCCGGCGGCTCCAAAAAAAGTCATCAGAGCTATCAGAACCTTGCAGTGGAACTTTCTCTGGAACGGCCACCAACCAAACAAGAAATGGGTGTTAGTCAATTGGGATAAGCTCTACATGCCAAAAAGTCAAGGTGGACTGGGTCTCAGAGACCCGGGGAAATTGAACCAAGTAATGGGAGCTAAAATCTGGTGGAGATGGGTAAAGAACCCTACAGCAGCCTGGGTACAAATGTGGAAAAGGAAATATGCACCTCACACTCCAGCAGATAAGCTAATCCGATTCAACAACCACATACAAGGGTCCAACATCTGGAACACGGCCTGGCAAAATCGCACTTTGGTTCAACACCACGCCTTTTGGGAGTTAAGAGATGGAGGAAGTGCTCTATTCTGGGAAGATTCTTGGTAGCAACTCAAGCCATTAGACACAATGTAAGAGCTATTGGCTCTCAAAAGAGCCCTTCACCAAAACGCCCTTCCCAAAGTCAAGGAACTATGGATGTCTCAAACTATGCATCAAAGGTGGCGCCAATGGAAGACCTCTCATCAAGCGCTTGGGATTCCCGAGACCGTCGACCTGCAGAGCTGGCAAGCTCAAGCCGCCAGCAGGAAAATACTGTATCGAGAGGGACCAGACATCCTGAGGTGGGGGTACACCACAGCTGGCACTTTCACTATCAAGGAAGCTTACTCACTGCAAGCAGGCCAACCAAATCCAAGGAAGGAGCCCATCTAGAATAAAGTTTGGAACTCCGCCCTCTGGCCCAAGGTCTCCACCTTTCTGTGGCTAGTAGTGCACAACAAAGCTCTAACCTGGGACAATCTAAGGAAGAGAGGCTTCATTGGACCCTCCATCTGCGTTCTTTTCTCATTGAAGGAGGAAAGCAAAGAACACCTCTTCAATGAATGCCATTACAATTGACAGATCTGGGATTATGGAGCGCAGATTATGCGCAAGTCCAACCGAAACAGAAGCAGCATCAATTGCAAAATTGAGAATTGGGACAATATCTCATTCAACAACCCCATATTAAATCTCATATGGGAACTGCTGCCAGGATTCACCCTCTGGAAAATCTGGAAGGAGAAGAACAAGCGCATTTTCCACTCTCAACCGTCCCTCCCTGAAGCCAACTGGGCCAAAATCAGATCTCAAATAATAGAAACAGTCAGAAACAAATCCTGGATAGAGAAAGATTGGCAGTGCAGCCCTGAGGAGCAGAACATCCTACAAAGATGGCAGCCCATCCTGACCAACCTTATGCCAGCCAGAAACCATACGGGTCAACCCACCAGCCCAACCACCTGGACTCCCCCTCCAGAACACTTCATCAAAGTAAATTTTGATGGAGCCTCCAAAGGAAACCCAGGACCGGCGGGATATGGGGCAGTGCTCAGGAACTCAGGCGGGAAAATCTTAGGTCTGGATGCAGGATTCATCGGCGACTCAACCAACAATGTAGCCGAGCTTACAGGACTCATGCGAGGACTCCAAACGACCATTGACAGAGGTCAGCAAAGGATAATCCCGGAAGGAGATTCACAAATCATCACAAGACTAGCCACCAGAATCATCCACGGCTGCGACCCTGAAAAAATCTCTCCAAGCTAGAGACTCTATAGCCTACTCGCAGAATTCAGTCACCACCTACAGCCGCATCTCACCATCACTACCTCTCATGTGAAAAGAGACGCAAATAGGGTAGCGGATCAACTAGCAAATGAAGCAGTGGAATAGGAGGAGGAACATATAAACTGGGAGGGCCCTGGCTCACCAGCTCCAGAGATCCTCACCCGGTGTCAAGCCTTAGCCAGAAATTATCTCCACTCCCCGGATGGGGTGACAGATGGCGCGATAATGCCATGTGGGAATGAGTCGGGACGCTACTTTAATGCATCTACCGGCTCGAATCACCTCGGCCATTAACCCACATGCATTCGAGCAGGAGAAACCTCGTGATGAGGCCCCTCGCGCAAGCGAAGGGTACCCCTCACCAGAGCACTATGCAGCAGAGTTTAATGGCAAGGTTTAATGCTATGGCTATGACGGTGGTGTTAATAACAGCGCTCATGGCTCGGGTAGCGACTCCATACAACAAATTGCTCCGGGAAGCTTTCGTCTCTCAGTCGAACCAGAGTCGCGACAGCCTCCCTCCTGCTTCTCTAGCGTGACGACTGCACTCGGAATGTAGTGACCATCATTTTATTTTACTACCATTGAATTAAAACGGAACAATAAATTTGAAATTTACTCAAAATTTACTTAATCTAGCATATTCACTCCCATATTTCAATAAATAAAATAACAATTTACATAACAATTTGCATAATTTACATAACAAATTAAATACCTCGCTCTGATGCTATCGCTCCCTTCGCTTGAACCTATCCGCAACAGCTTGCTCCTTAAGACACCCCAAAACCAGCCACCCTACCGACTAGTTCGCCTAGCCCTAGGACATCAATGGACGTCCTAGCCCTCCGAGCCCAAAACCCCTCAGCCCTGGTGCACTGTAAATCCCACTGTCAACTAACTCTGTCCCAATACTCCCCATTTTCCCCTCTCGGTGAATGCATGAATGAATATCCCCCTCTCCATAATCCTTCTCCTTCCCTTATGCCTCCTTCACCGCCCTCGCACATTCACCCCTCCACCAAACACCTTATCGCTTAATTAATGCCTTATCCATCCATTTATTTCTATTTAATGGTCTTATCCTTTATTAAATATTTCCCTTTTACGTATGGGTTACGCTATCCCTTATGGGATACGTAACCCATTTAACATTATATTTCATTTTTTTAACCTTTAATTTAATACTTAATCAATTAATGACTCACTTAATAATTAATCATTCATTAACCCTTAATTAAGGAGTTAATCATACTTAAGCTAATCATAGTAAAAAAATAATTAATTAATAACATATAATTAATTAAGGTTATATAATAATTAATTATAATTCAGCTAATCTTTAGGATTATTTATGAAATTATTCATATTAATAAGTAAAGGGTCATTACATACACCCACCCTTCAGGAAACTTCGTCCCGAAGTTAAGGTATCTTATGGTACAAGAACAAGGAAACTCATACATACTAGTGTATGTGTACAAGAAATGTATGTGT
>CBVK0100154965.1:0-26309 GCA_900067695.1 Picea abies
TTATATATATATATATATATATATATATATATATATGAAGGGGGACGATGCGTGGCATAGCCCCAACACCTCGCGCGGGCCAAGACATGGTCCCTTGGAGTTTGTCAGTCGGAGGGCCGATGCCGGACATTGCCCTAACCCCCATGCGGGCCATGACAGGGTTTCGTGGCCGCCATGGAACCCTGTCATGGCCCACAGGGGGTTGGGGCGATGCCCTATATCACCCCTCCTCCATATATATATATAGATATTTCATTTTTTGTTTAAATTGTTATGAATTTTTTGATTTATTTTTAAAAATTTTTTTTTTCTAAATAAAGTTTTAGTTTAGAGAATTTTAGTGTTTTTTGATTTTTATTTTGAATTTTGCTTTAAAATTACCTTTTTTTACAATTTTTTTGGTTTTTTCTTTCTCTTTCTTTTCGTTTTTTTAACGTTTTAAGGTTTTTTTTAATTAATTAAAAAAAAAATTAAAATCATTGTTTTAGAGGGAAATTTTAATTTAATTTAATTTAATTTTTTCTAAATGTGTTTTTTTTTTATTAAAAAAAAATTGAGAAGATTTTCTACTTTCTCTTTATTTGTTTTTTAATGTAAATTTAAAAAAAAAAAAATTATTGAAAAAAACATTTTGTTTTATGTAACATAATGTTTTTATTTAGGTGCTGATTTAAAGGTTTTTTTGAGTTACTGTATGAGTTTTGAAGGTCATGGTTGAAAAATGTTGTAATTTTGACCCCGTTTGAAAAAATGGTGCTACCGGTAACACCACTTTTCAATTTGTGGGTTGATTTTCATTTTTTTTTTTGCAAAAATATGGGTTTTTTGGGCCAGAGTTCTCATTTTGAGGTCACAGTTCTCATTAAGTTGGTTACTTTGTTTCAAAGGTTCAGGTGCTTGGGGGTGGCTTTGTGCCTATGATTGGGTGACAATGGTGTAGCATTGTCTATGGTTCAACGATCACATCAACATTATTCTAACAAAATCAACAATTGCACACTCCAAAAATAAATGCTTGATAGTTTGTTTCGTTGTGAGACACAAAGAGCATGTAGTGGGCTCAAAAATTCCTCTTTTACTAAGATTTTCTATTGTTAATACTTTGTTTTTTTTTTTTGTAAATAAAAGAGGAACCTTATATTATATTATGAGTGTACAGTTGTGTTTCGTTTGGCAACCACCTATTCTGCTACATAAGGGAAACCAGAACAGGTGGCTCCAAGTGATGATATGTCTATCATGGTTGAAATACAATTTACAAAATTGTGCAAAAAGCTAAAAGTTTTAACAGGAACTTTGTTCCAACTAGCTAGCTTAGGGTTGGCTTCATTCAGAGCCACCATTACTAAGATAATTACACAACTGTAAAAAAGAGTGAAAATATAATCACTATTCATGCTAAAAACTGTAATTGACAAAAACCAGAGTCGGGGGTGGGCCGCGTCAAGCCATTGGGGAACCTGGATGTCCATGAGAGGTGTAGACCGAGACAAACTTCTGCTTGCAAGTGGGGCAACGTGCTTGCATTGGGGTGTCTGAGAATGCCTCAAACAATAGATCCAATCACTGGTTGATTGTCCTTTGGGCATGACCCTGCTCGTCCTGCCGTTGCCAGATGTCAAAGAGGAGCTCAAGATGCTCCATTGCCAGATGATAGGTGTAGTGTGAGCCCTCCTCTCCGCCGTTTGTGCCTCTGTCTTCCGCTGTAATTGGGTTCTCCGCTGCTTCTATCAGTTGCCATCTTGGAGGGATTTCCTCCTCCACAATGCATCCTCCGTCCCCTCAATAGGGCTGGTGGTCGGGGGCAAAAAGACTGGGGAGGCATGCCTTAGAGGGTGGCCCTATCTTGTTCACCAAGCTTGGGCCTGGTTGTGAAGCTGAAGGTGGCCCTGTGTCAACCAACTTCGAGCCAAGATGTTGAACTGGAGGTGGTGCCTCCTCTTTGACCGTGTTGAGGCACTAAGGCGCCTCTTCCTTTGAAGTGCTAGCCGGAAAATGTTGAGGCAACGATGGAGATTGCACTGTGGGGGGCGAGGTCTCCGTTTTTGGTATGCGCAAGGAAGTTTGAGTCTGAGTCTGGAGCAAGGGTGGCAGAATCTCCATTTTTGGAGTGTGCAGGGTGGTATGAGTGCTTATGGTGTGTCTATGGGGGTGGCTAAAATGGGCAAGCAATGCTCGCTGAGAGGCTGTGAGTCGGTTGTCTTGGGTGATGGGATTCTTGTTCCTGGTGCCCTGCCTGGGCTTGCCTCACTCTCGGGGCATGGTGGGAAGAACCAGGGGGTGGGGGAGATGCAAGGGGGCGGTGGTGGTCAGGGGAAGCTCAGATGTCACACAGAGTGCGAGCGATGAAGCCAGGAGGGCCGAGTAGCACTGTGCAAAAGTGGTATCATGCAACGAACAGGAAAAAATGCGCGCCTTGGTCATTTTTATCCCCGCTGGGAGCCATTGATGCCCCTCCCATCGCCATTGAAGGCTGACGGGACTAGTTCGGGCGCCTGGTACTAGTGGCCTGGATGGATCGCTCGTCCGAGAGCTCCTCCAGGCGCACAAAGTTAACTTCCCTCATGGTGTGCGCCATGGGGAGTTAATACTCCGGGGGTGGCGGCTTGGGCATTAACTCCCCCAGCCATCTGTCCCTGCCAATTGTCCCCCTCCTCTTACCAAGTGTCACCCCATCCAGGTGATTGTTAATGCTTTGTTGAGAGCTAGAACCCAGACAAATAATTTGAGTTTCGATAGACAATCCCCTCCCTAGATTTGTTGCTAGATTGTCGATATTGGCGACAAGTTTTAGTTGGTTAATCTGTTGGAGTAACTATGGCTAATAATGTGGTTTTTATTGGATGGGTCCCATTCTTGCAAATATTTAGTTGAGACATCCATGGGTGTTGTTCCTTTGAGTCTTGAGAAGACCACTTGCAATTGAGCTTGCATTACTTATGGCAGATGTAGTTTCTAATCCACCTTCTCGATTGGTTGTTCTCCTAGGAGGTTAAGTCATAGAGTGTTATGACTGTTAGAATAATAAGTGTGCTCGTTTCACTGTAGACAATATATCAATATTGTCACCCAACCAAAGGCACAAAGGCCACCCCCGAGCACCTTAACCTTGACAGAGAATAATTCCGGAAGCAAACCCTAGAACCAATAGCCAACCAAGGTAGCGTACCTCTCTCCAAAGCTAGCATACCAAGCAGAAAGTCCAAACCATAACCAAAGACTAATTCACCACTGCAACAGTTGCAGTTCTCCTTTAGTCATGCACACCACTTGTCCTTATGCGATTGTGAGAGTGAGTGTGTCAAATGAGCTCTAGCGCCCTCTTATTTATAGTCCTCCAAGTGACCTAACTGGGCCGACTACTACTTTTGGAGGATAATAACTCAATATTGATTATTCTTTTGAGCCGACTTGTCTTTTAGGGTTATTATCCAACGTTGTAGGGTTTCTTTTGCTTCCCGGAATATTCTAGTCTTGTCAAAGGTTACACATAGAGGTTAATACCTCCTGTAGCTACCATAATATCAACACTCACTCCTAGCTAGGGAGGTATTAAAGGCAATGGTCTTGAGCACAAACATACCATTCAATTGGTAGCAACAACATAACCACAAAGATTATCTCATGATCACATCACGAGCACCATCACCACTATCAGTATCATCTGATAGCATCAACTGCATCATCTCTCGAGACCATACTCTATCCGAGTAATCGAGCATGATGCTGAATAAGTCACTCTCTCAACAGAGTGATACAAGTACCTTTCTTCTAATCCAGACATACGTCCTGGAAGAATAGTTGTCTCAATAGATGCTGAAAGCCCTGCAATGGGCCATAAGGACCATTCCTATAGAAATGTCAGTCTCAGACTATTTTCTAATCGGGTCATAAGTACCATAGAGATCAATCTCTACCCATATGCCTCAGAAAATATCGGTCCTGAACCATTTTCCTAATCGGGCCATAATCCGTGCCTTAGGAAAATACCAGTCCATGATACGTCAATAATCTGTCAACCTGGACCATTCTCCATAGAGAGAACGTCTGTCCACCAGCACACTGACTATCCATCTAGCTGGCAATCATCTCCAACATTAGTGGTAGTCTCCATGGCAATCAGATAGTAGCATACAACTGCTACAATGTCATCCAATAGAACACAACTGTGTCTATTCATAGTAGTATACAACTACTATCCAATGGTACACAACCACTCCTAGTAGCACACATCTACTAACCACTGACATAGTCACTACCAGTGGATCACATCCACCACATTAGCATACAACTACTGTCCACAGACATACAATCTCCACAACAATCATATCATTTGATATCAACCTGCATAAACAATATCATGATACAAATTGAGTCATTTGGGCCATTCTTCCACTCACATCTGTGAGATATGGAAGAGCATCTGCCCTTAGAAAATTAAACATCATCCATGGGATATTTGGACTATTCATCCCAAGCATAAAAGAATAATTGTCCCTGATTGTTGAACTTGGACCATTCAACCTAATTGGGCCATTCTTCCGGCACGATTCATAGTGCAACCTGGAGAGTATGAGTCTACCCTAGGGAATGACTGTCCTTGATTGTTGAACTTGGACCATTCAACCTAACTAGGCCATTCTTTCGATACTAATCACAGTGCAACCTAGAGAGAATGATTCTTCCCTAGGGAATGACTGTTCAGACCATTTCCTATGGAAATCACTATCCTGCACCAACCTGTTGCATCAGACCATTCTTTGAAACTAGTCACAACTGTGAACTTTGAAAGATGACTGCCCAGAGAGGTGGACCATTCTGCTTGACCACTTGTCAGAGTGACTGCCAAGGATAATGACTGTCCTAGACCATTCCCCCACACTAACCACAAGGGGAATCACTGTCAATGGTACATCAACACTCTGTCGGACCATTTTCATTACAAAAATGATTGTCCATTTTGGACCATTTTTCGAACTGGAAAATGATTGTCCGTCAGAAATATTGGACCACTTTCTGGACTCGAAAGTGACTGCTCAACCTGGAAAATCACTGTCCATCAAGAATCTTGGACCACTTTATGGATTGGAAAGTGACTTCCCAACCTGGAAAATGATTGTCCATATATCAATAACATATTAGTACTCCCTCCCAACCTGGGGAGTAATCACTTCCCTTTCCAATAAGGAAGTCATCTCCATGAGTCCCAACTTGTCCCTTAAGTACGCACAAATTTCATCTTGGACATAGGCTTTACCTAAATATCTACTATCTGCTCATCTGTGGAGATATACTGGAGAACTACTTCTCCCTTCTGGAATTTATCGTGGAGAAAATAGTACTTGATCTCAATGTGCTTCGACCTGTCATGGAACACCGGGTTCTCTGAGAGCTTCACACAACTCTAGTTATCACAATATATCATGGTTGAATCCAACACCAGATCAAACAGTCCAGAAACCGGCTTACAGAGCCACACTGCTTCCGTACAGGCATCACAAGCTGCAATATATTTTGCTTCTGCAGTGATGAGTGCAACAAACTTCTGTTTCCTGCTAGCCCATGATATCGTGGCAAAACTCAAACTAAAACACATCCAAGAAGTACTTTTTCTGTTATCTACATTCCTTACCCAATTTGAATCAATAAATCCATGTAGTTGTATATCATAACTCAAACGTCCAACGAAGACATTTCAAGGCATGCTTTACAATTATTCAATTCTCATGGCTAGGTTCCACCTAGAACTATTTTCACAACAAAGCAAATATCCCGCTGAGTATTCTCCAAATACATCAACGAGCCATTCAATTGTCGATATAAGGATGGGTCTGCTGGATTAGAGTCTCTCAACTTTTTCAGATATGTCATCATGGGAGTTTTTCCATGGATTTGCAATCCATTATCCCAGACTTCTGAAGAACCATTTCGATACAATTCCTCTGTCATAGGAAGTTTTCACCACGCTTCTGTTGTACATGAGAGGCTTTGCACCAAGTTGCTTGAATCCATACAAGGTATTCTTCCATCTGCATACATGGGTCCCTTTATGGTATACCTCAAAATCTTGAGGTTTCTCTACATATGCTTCTTCTTCAATTACTCTGTTGAGAAGAACAATCTTTACATCCATCTGATGTAAACTCCAAACCATGGATACTGCAAGAGATATAATGGCTCAGGTAGAGGTATATCTAGTTACTAGAACAAGCTGTCATCATAGTCTTCTCCCTCCTTATGGGAGAACCCTCTAGCCCCGAATATCACCTTGTATCTATCAAAGCTTCCATTTATGAGTCTTCATAGATTCTTCAATGGATCATATCATTGGGGATTAACTCCCTGCTAATCTCAGCTTCATGCATGAATGAGCAATGTCTAGAACTTCCTTGTTTTTATTCTGAGAGTGCATGTTTTTGGAATTCTACAATCAATTCCCTTTATCCGAGAGAGTCCATGCTTCCATCTGCTGCATCTCTCTTTGCTTTATGCAAAGTGTCACAAGCCCATTTTGGTTTCCTTTTGATTACTGACTTCCTCTGAGTCTGACTCCCTCTAAGCCTTTTTAAGTTTGTTTCTATCTGATCTTGTTAATATTATGGTAGCTTCGGGAGGTATGAACCTCTATTGTGACCTATGACGAGATTAGAATATTCCGGAAGGAAGCAAAGAAGTGAAGGAAACCCTAGACAAGTTGTCGGCTGCAGAAATATATTTAATATGAATTTATTAGTAGCCAGGAGGAGAAGTCGGCCCCAGTAGGCCTGCCCAGACTACTATAAATACAGGGTGTCAGTTCTCATTATTCACATCTTAGCAGTTGTAGAGAGAACTGGATCTGCGCAACACAGTGGCAGTCTTGTGCGCAAGTCTCTGGGAAAGTGTGCACTAGCTTCTGGGTGGGATTATTTGATCAGCTTGATTTCTATTCTTGCTTGGTGCATTAACCTCTCTTGGCTATTGGATTGCTACCAGGATTCTCTTCTCTGTCAAGGTCAAGGTGCTCGGAGGGTGGCTTCAGCCTATGGTTGGGTGATGAGGGTATCGTCAATGGTAAAACAAGTACAATATTCTATATTCTAACATGTTGTGGGCCCACACCTCCTTCATTCAGCCTCAAACGCTGGAAGGAAACATAACCACTAGATATTGAGATCGTTGAGGAACTACCGCTAGGGTTACTAGCAGGAGCGGCTTCCAAAACACTGCAACTAGGGTTACTAGCAGAAGCAGTTGCAGAAACCCTAATTCTCAGATTCGACACCTTGTGATGGAGCATCTCGCTCAAGGAGAAGATATTCAGATGCGCCTAGTTCAGCGCACCTTTTGGCTCTCTCAGAAGACAAAAACGATGAAGTTCAAGTTTTGGATCAAGGCATGACCAGTTACCAGTCAACCGAAGACATGAGCAAAACGATCAGTCTCTTACACTACTCAACACTCACTGGAATGATTGAAGATGACATGTGGATAATCGATAATGGTGCTTCTAGGCACATGATGGGAGATCAAGCCAGACTCTCAAATCTAAATGAGAAGAAGACATCTTACAAAGTGGAGTTTGGAGACAAAAGCACTTACCCCGTCGAAGGATTTGGACAAGCCTTCGTCAAGTTGAAATCAGGTAACCATGTTCACTTAAGCAATGTTTTATATGTACCTGGTTTAGAAAAGAATCTTTTGTCGATATCATGTCTAGAAGACAAAGGAAACAAAATAGCCTTTGTAGATGGAAATATGTTATCATGGCATAAGAACTCCAGCATAGAGAATGCTAGGGTTATTGGAAGTCATGAAGGAAATCTGTATAGACTACTAGAACAAAATGAAGAAGCTCTCGTACATGATGAAGTCAACCCTAATGAGATTTGGCATAGAAGGTACGCTCATATCAATTATCAAGCATTACCTTTTCTTAGAAAAATGGTTGAAGGAATACCAGAATTCAAATCTACACATGAAGGAATCTGCAAGGGATGTGCCCTTGGGAAGAATATCAAGAAGCCATTCCCAAGCAGTAACAACAGCTCTAAGGAGATCCTAGATCTAATACACTCAGATGTTTGCAGTCCAATGCTAGTCAGATCCCTAGGAGGATCTCTTTACTACGTAATCTTCATAGATGACTATTCAAGAAAGACGTGGCTATACCTACTGAAGACAAAAAACGAAGTATTCAACAAGTTCCAAGAATTCAAAGCAAAAATAGAAAACCTCACGAACAAGAAGATCAAGACATTAAGAACAGATAATGGAGGAGAATACACCTCGAAGGAGTTCATTGTATTCTGCAAATCGACAGGGATTAGGAGGGAGCTGATTGTTCCTCATAATCCTCAACAAAATGGTGTAGCAGAAAGAAAGAACGGATCTATCAAAGAAATCGTAAAAGCCTTATTGAATGATCAAGGTCTATCCATGTTCTTATGGGGAGAAGTAGCAATGACGACAATATATGTGCAGAACATAAGTCCTCATCGTATATTGAAGGACATGTAACCAGAGGAAGCCTTCTCAGGTAAGAAACCTAACGTGGAAAACCTAAGAATATTTGGATGTCCAGTTTACTCTCATATTCCCAAAGACAAAAGGAATAAACTAGAACCCTCAGGAAAGAAGGGAATATTCGTGGGATATAGTGATTCATCCAAGGCCTATAGAATATATATTCCAGAACAACACAAGATCGAAGTTAGCAGAGACGTAACGTTCAATGAAAGGATGGCCTTCAGGAAATCCATCAAAGAAATTATAGAAGAAGAAGAGCTAGAAGAACCTAATGAAGAAAACACAGAAAATGAAAATGACGAAAAGGATCAACCTGATCATCCTATGGAGCCATGTGAAAACACTGATTCAGATATCGTACTGAAGACCAATAAATGACCAGCTTGGCTTGAAGCTACATTACAAGACGAAGAAAGACTCAAGGTTCCAAAAGGAACATTCAGGAAGAGTAAAAGACCGAAAAGATTCTCAAGTTATGCAGCATACATGACGAAGCTTCTAGATGAAGAACCTACCACATTTGAAGAAGCATTTCAAAAGGGACAATGGAAAGAAGCTATGACGGAAGAGCATCAATCCATTATGAAAAACGAGGTATGGGAAATTGTACCTAGACCTAAAGAAAAATCCATGGTAACCTCAAAATGGGTATACAAGATCAAACATGCAGCAAACGGAAGCGTGGATAAATACAAGGCAAGATTCGTGGCCAGAGGGTTCTCCCAGAAGGAGGGAGAAGATTACGACGAAACCTTGTCTCCGGTGGTTAGGTATACCTCCGTCAGAGCTATCATATCTCTTGCCACTTCCATGGGATGGAATCTACATCAGATGTATGTAAAGACAACTTTTTTGAATGGAGCAATTGAAGAAGAAGTATATATTGAACAACCTCAAGGGTTTGAGGTACATTCCAGAGACACTCACGTTTGCAGATTGAAGAAATCTCTATATGGACTCAAGCAAGCTCCAAGGGCTTGGTATGCAAGAATGGACAACTATCTAACAAGACTTGGTTTCTCCAAGAGTCATGTAGATCCAAACCTTTATTACAAAGTCGTGGATAATGCACCTGTGATTCTACTATTATATGCTGACGATCTATTCATAGGTGAATAATCTCTTATTATCCAGTGCAAGAAGGAATTATCTTCTGAATTTGATATGAAAGATCTAGGTCTCATGCATTATTACTTGGGACTAGAAGTATGGCAGAAGCGTGGTGAAGTATTCTTTGGACAAGGAAAGTACGCAATAAAGATCCTTCATAAGTTTGGAATGATGGACTGTAAGTCCATGGACACTCCTATGAATGCGGATATAAGAAAAGTGAAAGTCTCAGATTCCAATCCAGTAGATCCATCTCTATATCGACAACTAATTGGATCATTGATGTATTTGGTAAATACTCGACTAGATATTTTCTTTGCTATAAATACATTAAGTCAATTCCAGGTGGAACCTAGACAAGAGCATTGGATAGCTGCAAAGCATGTCCTAAGATATATTCGTGGGACAATAAACTATGGCTTGAGATATACCGCATCCAGTGATATCCAACTTCATGGATTCACAGACTCTGATTGGGCAGGAAGTGCAGAAGACAGAAAGAGCACTTTAGGTATGTGTTTCAGCTTGGGCTCCGCTATGATATCTTGGGGCAGCAGGAAACAGAAGTTTGTTGCACTCAACACAACAGAAGAAGAGTATATGGAATCATGTGAAGCATGCACAGAAGCATTATGGCTAAGGAAGTTAATCTCCGATTTATTTGATCAGATTCTAGAATCGACCATAATATATTGTGATAATAAGAGTTGTATAAGATTATCAGAACATCCAGTGTTTCATGAAAGGTCGAAACACATTGAGATCAAATACTACTTTATTCAAGATAAAGTCCAGGAAGGAGAGGTAAAGCTCGAGTATATCCCCACTGATGAGAAAACAACAAACATCCTGACGAAACCTCTATCCAGAATAAAGTTTGCATATTTCCGAGAGAAGATGGAGATCGTGGAAATAACTCCCTTAGCTGAAAGGGAAGACTCTCCAGGTTAGGAGGGATCACTGAAAATATTATTGAAGCATTTATAATTATTTGAAAAATAGTTCAGATTGGACAGATTCTTTCCTGTTCGGAAAGTGGATTGAGATTTCTGACGGATAGTGACTTCCCATTTTGGTTAACATGGGAAGTAGTTTGATTGCTGATGTATCATATACAACGACTTCCCATTTATGGTTAACATGGGGAGTGGTCTAGGGTAGTCTTTCTTCTTGAGGGTTACTCAAGAATACTAGCCCGCCTCGTCGGACAACGATTTCTCATTGTGGTTAACATGAGGAATGGTTCGTTTTGGAGGTTGATACAGGATGATCTTTTCCTCTTGTGGTTAACAGAGGAAATGGTCCGGACAGTCATTCCTTAGGGTTATACATTCTCTCCATGGTGCACTTTGATTAGTGGAGGAATGGCCCAGGGTGGGGAATGGTCCAGGATCGACAATCAGGGACAGACATTCCTTAGGGTTTTACATTCTCTCCAGGGTGCTCTTTGATTAGTGTAGGAGGAATGGCCCAGGGTTGGGAATGGTCCAGACTCAGACATTCCTTAGGGTTTATACATTCTCTCCAGGGTGCACTTTGATTAGTGTAGGAAGAATGGCCCAAGGTGAGGAATGGTCCAGGCTCAGAAATCAGAAACAATCATTCTTCCTTGTTTGAGAAGAATAGGGAGGATAACCCATTGTTGATGTTCTATATTGAGGGCATATATTCTTTCAGATCTCATAGATGTGAGTGAAAGATTGGCCCAGATGATTCAGTTTATTCTTAACAATATTTTCTGTGCAAGTTGTCATCATATGATTGTTATGGAGACTGCTTATCTCCAGACAGTAGAGATATACTACTGTGGTGGATATGTTCCACTGGTTGTGACTATGTGTCACGTAGTTGTGTACTACCGTGGATAGACACAATTGTGTTCTATCAATTGATATTGTACCAGTTGTCATAGGAGATTATCCAGTTGGATAATAATGATAGTGCTCGTGATACTACCAGTTGAATGGTCTATTTGTGCTCAAGACCATACCTCCCTAGCTAGGAGGGAGGTATGACGAGATTAGAATATTCCAGAAGGAAGCAAAGAAGTGAAGGAAACCCTAGACAAGTTGTTGGTTGCAGAAATATATTTAATATGAATTTATTAGTACCCAGGAGGAGAAGTCGGCCCTAGTAAGCCTGCCCAGAGTACTATAAATACATGGTGCCAGTTCTCATTATTCACATCTTAGCAGTTGCAGAGAGAACTGGATCTGTGCAAGACAATGGCAGTCTTGTGCGTAAGTCTCCGGGAAAGTGTGTGCTAGCTTTTGGGTGGGATTATTTGATCAGGTTGGTTTCTATTCTTGCTTGGTGCATTAGCCTCTCTTGGCTATTGGATTGCTACCAAGATTCTCTTCTCTGTCAAGGTCAAGGTGCTCAGAGGGTGGCTTCAGCCTATGGTTGGGTGACGAGGGTATCATCAATGGTAAAACGAGCACAATCTTCTATATTCTAACAGATCTGATTGTTGTCCATCTGGCAGTTGTTGCAAGCATTGTGTCGTCCTTATAAATTTCTTCTATGACAACTTCTGCAAAGATTGTTCATCAAAGGTTTGTCAACGTATTTCACAAGGGTACGTGGAAATAAATCTTCATGAAATACCTGTATGAGACAACACGAACAACATTGTTTCATGAAGGATAGTTTCATGAAATAACCAGAATTATACTCTAGTTAGATTTTGGTCTTGATCAAGGGCTTTCTAGGGATGACAATGTTGTTTCTCATAATTCCACTGATCCTTAGAAAAAAATCATTTCCTTGACAATCATTTGCCAACAAAACTAGGCAAAAGACTACTAGGAGTCAGGAATGCCCAATTCAATCATGAGGCTAAATCTAAAGAATCTCAAGGATCCTCAAATTTCCAAGCCATAAACCCAGACATAACATGCAAAGAAACCCACATTTATTAAACAAGACAAAAACTCTAATCACAAAATCTCGATTACTCCAAATTATGTCACACAAATCGATGGACCTTTAATTCCATAGATGTGTTGTTCTTACTAAATTGAGTGCGGAACTAAAACTTGCCAAGGCGCCTGTATTATGATCCAAACTCTATAAATAGTCAATGAATAATCCACTTCAAGGGGGAAACCTCTTTTTACAATATATGAAATGCACAATACAAGTTGAGATCATCCTAAAACTAGGTCTCATTGGTGTGTGTGTGTGTGTGTGTGTTGTATATATATATATATATATATATATATATATATATATATATATATATATAGGATACCAAAGGTACAATTACAATTAAAAGGTCTATACGACAATACTAATATAATAATAGAAATACAACAACTGAATATCTAGTGCTTTACATGGGGCTTTGGCTAGGGACTTAAAATGCCCCTCCCTTTCAAACAAGTGTTTCCCTCAACATTTGATTAGATGCATATGTTTCTACATGAAGAACTCATCTTCCCATGCCGCTTCTTCTATTGGTAGGTTCTTCCACTCGATGAGGTATTCAATAATTGCTCGATTTCGTAGCTACTTAACCCTTGTTTCAAGGATTGTTTCTGGTTCTAGTATGATTTTCCCTTCTTCATTGATCTTTGGTAAAATGGTTTGAACCGAGATCTTGTTACCGATTACATTCTTTAGGAAAGAAACATGGAAGAATGGATGTACATGTGAAGATGGAGGTAACTTCTAATCCTTTGCAATATATGAAATGCACAATACAAGATGAGATCATCCTATATATATATAAGACACCAAAGATACAATTACAATTAAAAGGTCTAGACAACAATACTAATATAATCATAGAAATACAACAACTCAATATCTAGTGCTTTACATGGGGCTTTATCTAGGGACTTAAGATGCCCCTCTGCTTCAAACAAGTGTTTCCCTCAACACTTGATTAGATGTAGATGTTTCTACATGAAGAACTCATCTTCCCATGTTGCTACTTCTATTGGTAGGTTCTTCTACTTGATGAGGTACTCAGTAATTGCTCGATTTTGTAGCTACTTAACCCTTGTTTCAAGGATTGTTTTTGGTTCTGGTATGATTTTCCCTTTTTCATTGATCTTTGGTGAAATAGTTTGAACCGAGATCTTGTTACCGATTACATTCTTTAAGAAAGAAACGTGGAAGAATGGATGTACATGTGAAGATGGGGGTTACTTCCAATCCTTTGCAACACCTTATAGGGACCATGATACTTGGGTGTTAATTTATTGTCCTTTTCTTGCTTGAGGGACATCTATTCTTAAAATACCCAATCCCTCACTTCAAATTTCCTTTCATTGCAATGTTGATATGCTTGTTGTTTCATCTGGTTTTGTGTTGTAACCAAGTTGCCCTTCAATAATTTGAGAACCTCTTGTTGGTGCTCTATGTAGTCCTCCACTACTTGAACCTCCACTTTCCCTTTCAAGGGTGATGTGATGAATGGAGGATGATATCCATAAAGTTCCATAAAAGGGGACACTTTTGATGAAGAATGGAAGGATGTGTTGTATCACCATTCTGCCAAGGGAAACTACTTGACCCATTGTGTTTTTCATCAAATGAAAAGTAACAAAGATATGTTTCTAAACGTTTATTCACAATCTCAGTTTTTCCATCAGATTAAGGATGGTAAGAGGAGTTGTGAGCCAATTGAGTACACAAACAAGAAAATAATTCGGTCCAAAAATTTCCAGTGAAAATTGGATCTCTATCACTTACAATGATCTTAGGGATTCCATGTAGCTTATGAACTGTTTCCACGAATGTTGTGGCTAATGTACCTACCTTAAACAAATGAGAATATAGAAAAAAATGGCATACTTTGTGAGTCGATCCACTACTACCATGATGAAATTATTTCCTTCAGACTTAGGTAGACCTATAATAAAATCCATTGAAACATCTTCCCCAACGTTGACTTGGTATAGATAATGGTTGTAAGAGACCTGGGGTCTTGATTGTCTCTCCCTTATTCTGTTGGAAAACCCTACATTCAACCATAAAATTTTGAACAACAATTTCAAGACTTTCCTAGAAAAAATTATTGATCTTGCGGTAAATTTTGAAGAACCTTGAATGTCCTCCTATACGAGAAGTGTAAAATTACAAAAGGAACTTGTGTTTGAGTTGGGAATTGTTACATAAATATAAGTGATCTTGATACCACAATAAATTATTCTTCCACACAAATTTATCTATTGTACTTGGGTCTTCTTGTAGTTTTTGAATGATCTTGCTTCCATTTTATCCTTACTTCTTCCACCCAATCATATTGTGGAATGGAAATAACACACAATAAACCCTTTGTGTCTTTTTCTTTCCTTGAAAGTGTATCTACCACCATATTTTGTTTTCCTTTTTTTTAGATAATTTCAAAGTCATTACCTAACATCTTTTTTTATTTCTCTTCTGAAGATAATTGTTGTTCCAAGTCGTACTTCAAACCATCGTGATCTATTTTTACCTTGAAGTGTCTTCCTATTAGGTAAGGGTGCCATTTCTTAACTGCATGTAATATGGCCAACAATTTTTTTTCATAATTTTCTTCGAGTAAGGTCTTTCCTTTAAGTTGGCTTCTTTCAAAGGAAACATACCTTCCATATTGCATTAAAAATGCACCAATGCCATGTCCAGATGCATCATATTACATAATAAAAGTTTTTGTGAAGTCAGGTGTGGCTAATACAAGAGTCACACACATAGCTCCTTAATCTTTTCAAAATCTTTGGTTGCTTCTTGAGTCCAAGAAAATGCCTTCTTTTTGTAGTAACATTGTTAGATGTGCTTCTATTTGACCATAATTCTTAACAAACTTGAAGTAATATCTTGTCAATCCTAAGAATACTCTAAGATTCTTCAAGGTTTTCAGAATTGGTAATATTTTCTATCAAAACTTATGGTTTCTCTTTTTTCACCATGAGACCAGTGACTCCTTGAATTACTTAACTCTGTCTTCTTATCCATTTTATTTTCTATTTTATCCAAGCTTTGCATAAACTTGATGTTGAAGCCATCTTGTTTCTCCTTGGTTTTCATAAGCCTTTGATTATCAACTCTATATCTTTGGACATCTTTTTGCAGTCCCTTTATGGTTTCTACCAAGTTTATGTGCTCCTCCTTGGCTTCTGTACCATCAACACCCAAATCAACATACAAATTCCCGAATTCATCATCATGGCTATAAGTTTTCTTCGCATATTCCATGTTTTTTTTACTTTATGTGTTGATTCTATCCTAATCTAATCCCTGTTAATTATGCAAAATGTGCAGGCAATAATATTTGTTAGACGAATTCATGCAACAACTTCATGAAAACTCTGGACCATTTTGTAAGAATCCTTTCTTCTGATTCCTTGGATGATTTTAACACCCCAAATATTAGTGCGCACACCCACATATGAATATTTTTCACGCATCACAGCTCTGCGCCGCACACCAGTATTTTTCCGTGCATAATAAACTCTGCACTGTGCAACACCACTACTTAACAAGTATGATAATTTCATGCTGATCTCTGGCCCATACAAGTCCATTGTTGAACCCGTCTCTCTGATACTAGAATGTAATGTCCCCAACCACCCAGGTTGGGCCACACCACACAAATATCAACTTTTGGCGTTCTAATGCCCAACTTGTGTGGAATGGAAATAACACACAATAAACCCTTTGTGTCTTCTTCTTTCCTTGAAAGTGTACCTACCACCATGTTTTGTTTTCCATTTTTTTAGATAATTTCAAAGTCATAACCTAACATCCTTTTTTATTTCTCTTCTGAATATAATTGTTGTTCCAAGCCATACTTCAAACCATCGTGATCTATTTTTACCTTGAAGTGTCTTCCTATTAGGTAAGGGTGCCATTTCTTAACTGCATGTAATATGACCAACATTTTCTTTTCATAAATTTCTTTGAGTAAGTTCTTTCCTTTAAGTTGGCTTTTTTCAAAGGAAACATACATTCCATATTACATTAAAAATGCACCAATGCCATGTCCAGATGCATCATATTCCATAATAAAAGTTTTTGTGAAGTCAGGTGTGGCTAATACAAGAGTCACACACATAGCTCCTTAAGATTTTCAAAAGCTTTGGTTGCTTCTTGAGTCCAAGAAAATGCCTTCTTTTTGTAGTAACATTGTTAGATGTGCTTCTATTTGACCATAATTATTAACAAACTTGAAGTAATATCTTGTCAATCCTAAGAATACTCTAATATTCTTCAAGGTTTTCAGAATTGGCCATTCCATCATATCTTTAATTTTTTTAGGGTACACTTTGACACCTTCATGAGATATAATATGACCCAAATGTTCCACTTCTTGAACCCCAAATGAACAATTGGAAGGCTTTGCATATGGTTGTTTCTCTTCCAATAGTTTTAACACCATGCCAACATGTTGTACATGTTCTTCCCATGATTTGCTGTAGATTAGTATATAATTAAAAAATACTAACACACAATTTCTAAGTAAGGTTTTGAAAATATAATTCATCAAGATTTGAAATGTTGAAGGCGCATTAGTAAGGCCAAATGTAATAACCAAAAACTCACAATGACCTTCATGTGTTTTAAAGGATGTTTTGGGAATGTCTTCTTGCCTCATTTTGATTTGATGATATCTAGAGCAAAGATCCAAATTAGTAAAAAAAAATTCTCCTTGCAATTCATCTAATAATTCATCAATGACAAGAATATGAAACTTGTCTTTAGTGGTCTTTGTTGAGCTGTCTATAATCTAGACAAATACTCTTTGAACCATCATTTTTTGTAACCATTACATTGGTGAAGAGAAAACACTTTGGCTAGGTTGAACGGTGTTGGCCTCTAAAATTTCTTGAATCATACACTCAGTGTCACTCTTTTGTGCATATCGGTACCTACAAGGCCTAACGTTAGGTGGTATACTTCCTGGTTGCAAATGAATAGCATGGTCATGATCTTGAGTAGGTGGAAGACTCTTATGAATATCTCTAAATACATTGGAATGATTGTCGATAACTTTTTGGAGCTCCACTAGAACAAAAGGTCTATATGTTTGAACATCTAGTGAGCACAATTGTACAAGTACACCATGGTGTCCCTTTTTGAGTAATTTTGTCATGCTATTTGAGCTTATCACTTTAGAGGGATTCCCTTGGATACATATGAGTTTCCTTTTGTTTTAAGGAAAATCTCATGAAAATTTCTTGAAAATTAAGAACCACTATTCCCAATATTGTAACCATTGGACCCTTAATACAACATCAACACGACCCATTTGGATTGCAATCATGGGGCTATCCGATAAATACTCCTCCATATTGAGCTTAATACTATGGCACTTCCCTGAACAATTTATGGTACCTCCATCTACAATCATTACTTGAAACTCTAGTGATGGAAATATAAAACAATTGAGAAGTTTTGCTCATTTGGAATTAATGAAGTTATAGGTACTGCCAGAATCAATCAACATTGTTACCTTTTTCTTTATGATATATCTTTCTATCTTGAGGGTTTGTTGAGTACTAATGGTAACCAATGCATGAAAACATATGGTTGGACTAGTCTCTTCTAGTTTTGTATCCCGTGATGGTTCCAATTCTTGATCTTCTTATGCTTCTTCACAATATACGTAAAATGATTTCTTCTCACCACATTTATGCCCCTCACTGTACTTGCTATTACAATTGAAAAATAACCCCTTTTCTCTTCTTTCATTAATTTTTTGAGGTGTCAACCTTGTATGTTGAGTGAGGTTAGGAGATGAAGTATGGTGCTCACTATATTTGTTAGAGATAACTCTTCTAGTAGCCATATTTTTACTTTCCACCTTCCTTGCCATTCTAAAAGCATGCTCTAGGGATTTAGGTTTGAAGAGATGCACCTCATGTTCAATGTTTTCCTTTAAATTCCCATAAAGAGATCTAACAAATTATCCTATGGAATGTTCTTTACCTTGAGACTTAGTTTTTGTAATTGTTGAATGTGCTATGTAATTGGACCTCTTTGCCAAAGATTTATCAATTGATTAAAGAATGTATTTCTCTTAATATTGCCATAATTGTTTTTATCAATTCATCCATAAAAATGGGCCAAGAGATAATATAATCATTTTTTCATTCACAAATCAATTGATACCAAACAAATTGATCATTTTCTAAATACAAGGATGCAACAATTACCTTTTGTAAGGTTGGCACTTGGTGTAGATCAAATAATTTCTCCATATGGAATATCCATGTTATAATATATATACCATCAAAATTCCTTATATTGATCTTGGGAATTAAATAGTTTCTTAGTGATGATTGGAACTCCCGATGATGTGGATTTGGAGGTGATGAAGAATCATGATTTTGGGGCTCAATCTTTAGTTCCTCCACATTTACATGATTCCTTGTGTCTTGATATCTCCTTGAGGGAATTTCTCATATAGGGTATGTAATAATATGGTTAACAAGAAAATTTTAAATTCTTCCATCTTGTTTTCCATCTGTTCCATCTTCTTTTCGATATGTTCCCCATTATCATTCATGTTATTTTCCATCTATTCCATCTTCTTTTCCATATGTTTCCTATTGTCATTCATGTTATTTTCCATCTGTTCCATCTTATTTTCCATATGTTCCCTATTGTCATTCATGTTTCTTTTCATCTTTCGTTCTATTTTTGTTTGTACATTTCTTGATTCATACTATTTCATCGACCTATCATTCAATTCATTCATTTGATTCTCAAAATTGGATAACTAGTTTTGTATCTCTTCATTTTTCTTTGAGTCCTAGTTGAGATTTTTGTAGGTTTAACACAAGAAGTAATTTTTGGAGAACACTTTTCCATGTGGTATAAAATTAATAATACTCCTCTTTTTTCTCTTTATCACAAATTTTGAATCGATAAAAACAAAATTTTCAATCAAAAGTAAGTCCAATTGTAAGTTGCACCTTTAAAACATTAATTTTGAGATTGTCTTGCTGGCTAATCTTTGTGCTAATGTGTCTCTGAAATTTCATCCCTTCAGAGTCTAATTTTTTTTTATTGTAGTAATATGATATGTCTTCTCTTTAATGCCACATGTCTGACCAAAATTTTGTGTGTCGAGTGGTTATAACTTGGTCATCCATATACACTTACTTAGGTGCGCACAACACTATGGAATGTGCACACTCTTTTACTTGATAACAGTCCTCGTGCACTATTCAAGTGCGCACAAAACCACAATTTGGTGCAACGACTCACCGACCTATATGTAAATTTACATTTCACTTGGTGCCAATGAATCACCAACCTATATGTACAATTATAATTGAGGTTCGGATTAGGTACATTACATTCCCCTCCCCCTTATTTATGCATTGTCCTCAGTGCATTATATACTCATGTACATACAAAATTTTAAAAGTCTTCAAAAAGATGCAAATACTTTTCCAGCATCCTCGCGCTCCCAAGTTGAATCCTTGGGACCGTACCAAGTCCATGAGACCTTTACTAGCTCCATGGCTCGATTCTAGAGCTGTTTGGTTTTCCGATCCAATATGCAAACCAACCGCACTCGAAAATTGCCTCCTGGATCCACATGAATCACATTCCAATCAATGACATGATTAGCATCAAGTACATACTTTTTAAGCAAGGATACATGGAAAACATTATAAATACACAAGGATGCAGGTAATGCAAGCATATATGCGACATGACCAATCCTCTTTAAGATTTCAAATGGTCCACAGTAAAGTGCTGCTAGCTTAGAACAACTTCCCAATTCTAGGGAACTATTGCTTTTACTTTCAACTATACATGGTCACCCACTTTAAAATCTCAGTGGGTTTTTCCTTTATCTGCACAACTTTTCTACTTGTCTTGGGTAGCCTTTAAATTCCGCCTTATCTTTACCATCTACTCATCCATCTCTCGAAGCAGATCTGGCCCAACCACCGCGCGGTTTGCTGGGTTTTCCCAACTCACTAGTGTGTTGCACTCTCTACTATAAAGTGCCTCAAATGAGCTCATCTTTAGAGATTGTTGATAGCCATTGTTGTAAACAAACTCTACCAAGTGAAGGTAGTCTTCCCATTTTGATGGTTTATTCATCACATACATTCTTAGCATATCTTCAATCACCTGATTTACCCTCTCTATTTGTCCATTTGACTCAGGGTGATATGTTAAAGTTCAAATTTGTCCCAAATCCTTTGAATAGCCCTTTCCAAAATTTTGATGTGAAATTGGAATATCTGTCAGACACAATTGTCTTAGGTACACCATGCAATCTAGAATTTTTTCGCATGTATATATTAGCAATGTCGACTACCTTGTGATTCGACTTCACTGGAATAAAATAGAAATCTTAGTAAGTTTGTCCACTATTACCATAATAGAATCATGTTGCTTAGCATTCCTAGGAAGCTTAGTAATGAAATCCATGGCTACAACTTCCCACTTCCACTTAGGAATGGGAAAAGGTTGTAGCAAACTAGCTAGATGTCTATGCTTAGCCTTGACCTTTTGAGATTCAAGGCATCTAGCAATAAAATCAACAACCTCGTTTTTCATCCTTGACCAATAATATTTCTTTTTGACTGCTTCTATTGTCTTCTGGTAGCATGGATTTATTGCATACAAAACTTTATGCATCTTCGACAATAATTTTTTGTTCAACTCTTGAACATTTGACACATAAAATATGCGCCTATACATGAGGATTCCATCCTCTTTTAGCTCATAACCTTCCAATTTCTACTGCAACATACCTTACTGTAAATTCTCCTTTATGTCCACATAACACAAATATAATTTGACAACCTCTAAAATTCTGTCACTCAAATCTGACTTATACATGCTAATGGTTGTAGCATGCATCTCGTGCATCTTCCTGCTGAGTGTGCCAACCACCTTGTTCTCTTTTCCTCTGATATGATTTATGTCAAAGTCATATTCACTAAAGAATTCTAACCACCTGCTTTGTCTGGCATTTAGACTTGGCTATCCAAATAGATATTTCATACCACTATGATCTGTTCTTAGCTCAAATATTTTACCCATGAGATAGTGCCACCACATCTTCAAGGTATGCACTATGGCCACCAATTCTAAGTCATGAGTAGCATAGAGCCTTTCATGCTCTTTTAGCTTTTTAGATTTGTAACATATCACATGCCCATTCTGTCTAAGGACTCCACCAAGCCCTTCCTTGCAGACATCTATGCATACAATGAAGTCTTCATCTGGATCACACACTCTTCAAGTACTTGTTAATAAACTCTTCAAGTGCTGAAAACTTGAAGAGTTTATTGACAAGTTTATAAACTCTTCAAGTGCTGAAATTTTTTTATACAATCAGAAGTCCACTCAAATCGCACACCTTTCTTTTGAAGGATGTAACTGGGTGTGCAATTTTTGAGAAGCCTTTAAGAAACCTTATGGAATAACCTACAAGTCCCATGAAGGACCTCACCTCTATGAAATTTCTTGGTGTTGGCCATTCCTTAATGGCCTTTATCTTTTCTGGATCCACAACTATTCTTTCCTTGGAAATTATATGAACCAAATAATGAATTTGTTGCTGGTAAAATGAGCACTTGCTCAACTTTGCATACAATTGATGCTCCCTCAATACTTGTAGCACCATCCTTAAATGCTGCTCGTGCTCTTCTTCAGACCTTGAATAATTGAGTATTTTATCAAGAAATACAATCACAAATCTATCTAAGTAATTTATGAAAACTCCATTCATCAAACACATGAATACAATTGGTGCATTTGACAACTCAAATGGCACCATTATGAACTTGTAATGTCCATACCTCATTCTGAAAGTAGTCTTGTTGATGTCTTCTTCTTTAATTATCACTTGGTGATATCCAGATATGAGATCAATATTTGAAAATATCTATGCACCCCTCAGCTGATCAAAGAGGTCATCTATCCTTGGAAAATGATACTTGTTCTTTACAGTTACTTTTTTTAACTTCCTGAAGTCTATACAAAGTCTCAACGTACCATCCTTCTTCTTTACGAACAATACTAGGGCATCATAAGGAGACACACTTGGGCACATATACCCCTTCTCAAGAAGCTCTTCAAGTTGCATCTGCAATTCCTTCAACTCTGGTGTACTAATCCTATAAGGAGTCTTGGATACATGAGCTACTCTTGACATTAGATTTATAGAGAAATCAATATCTCTTTTTGGTGGCAACCTCGATATCTCTTTAAAGACATTCTCAAATTCTTTCAATACTACACAATCTTCAACATTTGACACGTTATCCTTCAGTGCCTCCTCCATGTGCGCTACAAATACTTGACATCCTTTCCTGTAGATTTTCTTCAATTGCAAGGATGAAACTTCTCTGATAGTTACAACTCTTGGAATGCCTTGAACTGTTCTTAAGTTTCCTTCCTCATGCAAGAAAGTAAATGCCTTATTGCAACAATCTAGAACAACATGTTGTTGGTCCAACCAATCCATACCAATGAGGCAATCATAAGGGTCCAAAGGTATGATATTCAAACCAAATTTTGTGCACAGTCCATTCATGTCCATTGGAGATGCCTTAACCATCCAAGTAATTTTCCTTTTTTCCCCTGTAGCTAACTGCACCAACCAAGATTTTTCAATATTGCTTCTCGACAGTTGGAAAATTTCTACCATCTTACGATCTAGATAACTATGACTAGATCCCAAATTAATCAAAATAACAATGGGTTGGTCATTGATATTACCCTCCACTTCAATCATGTGCGACTGAAAATCAACTTGCTTGTTATCCAGGGATGCGTAGATCCTTGGTACATTTCTACCCATGTCTTCAACTATCATAGCTTGTTGTACACTGTGTGCAGTCCTCGCCTTTTCACCTCTTTGAGGGAAATATTTGTACATATGATCTCCACCACAACCTCAACATTGAATAGGTTGTTTTCTTGGTCTTTGCCTCACTATCTTAGTCATTCTAGGTTCCTTGGGAGTTGGATGTTCTTGTTCAGTATTTCTGAAAAATGGTGGCTTAGTCCCCTTCTTCCTCTATTCCACCTTTCTTTTGATAATGTCTTCCCATTCCTTTTGGAAATTTGGTCTTCCCTTTTGCTGATCATAAAGACATTCAACATGGCTTATGGTTTCCTCCAATGTCTTGGGGTCATCATATTGTATCTTGTCACTAATAAATGATGGCAGCCCACTAAGGTACCTCTGAATTTTAACTTGCTCATCCTTAATTAATGTGACATATTTCAGTAGTTCTAAGAATCTTCTTTCATACCCATATATTTTCATACTTCTAAGCATGTGTCCAAAGAATTCCTTCATTTTTTTGTCATAGTATTGCTTGGTTAAGTATTTATTTTGAAAATACCTTTTGAACTCCCTCCAAGTAACCTTCTTTTCATCAATGTGTTGCACTTGCACAAATTGATCCCACCACATTGATGCTTTTCCTTTTAGTTGAAAGATGGCGATTCTCCCTTTCGCCTACGTAGAGTAATTATGCAGTTGGAAGTACTTCCTCATACCTAACAACCATTTCCCCACATCTTCATCCTTCTCGTTCTTACCGTCAAAGGTAGGAGGATTGATCTTATTCATTTCTCCCTATAGCTCATCCACCCAAATCATTCTCTGATGCTTTCTGATAGGAGATGGACTTGAGCTACTACACACTTTCCTACACAAATTCTTTGGTGAGTGGTAATGTTTTCTATGAAAACTTATGGTTTCTCTTTTTTCACCAGGAGACCCGTGACTCCTTGAATTACTTAACTCTGTCTTCTTATCCATTTTATTTTCTATTTTATCCAAGCTTTGCATAAACTTGATATTGAAGCCATCTCATTTCTCCATGGCTTTCATAAGCCTTTGTTTAGCAACTCTATATCTTTGGACATATTTTTGCAATCCATTTATGGTTTCTACCAAGTTTATGTGCTCCTCCTTGGGTTTTGTACCATCAACACTCAAATCAACATACAAATCCTCGAATTCATCACCATGGATGTAATTTTTCTTCGCATCTTCCATGTTTTTTTGACTTTATGTGTTGATTCTATCCTAATTTGATCCCTGTTAATTATGCAAAATGTGTAGGCAATAAGATTTGTTAGACGAATTCATGCAACAACTTCATGAAAACTCTGGACCATTTTGTAAGAATCCTTTCTTCTGATTACTTGGATGATTTTAACACCCAAAATATTAGTGCTCATACTTGCATATGAATATTTTTCACGCACAACAGCTCTGCGCCGCACACCAATATTTTTCCGTGCATAATAAACTTTGCACTTTGTGACACCACTACTTAACAAGTACGATAATTTCATGCTAATCTCTGGACCATACAAGTCCATTGTTGAACCCATCTCTCTGATACTAGAATGTAATGTCCCCAACCACCCAGGCTAGGCCACGCCACACAAATCCCAATTTCTGGCATTCTAATGCCCAACTGTAATGCACCCCGTTACCAACACTTAATAAAATGCTATGAAACCTCTTTGTAACATCCCCAACTTATTGTTGAGAAATTCCACTTTAAAAAATTCTAGTGTGCAAATTCTACACTATAACATTGGTCTGTGCAGAGATACTTGAAGTAATGTGCACGACTCCAAGCTGGATCACGCCACATTAACTTTCCTCATTTGACACAACTTGTAACAACAGAAGTAACACAATACATCTGTGCGCACAAGCATGCTGAGCACACAACATTACTGTGCGTGTATTCCATCCTGAACATGCGATCACTACTGCGTGCACAACTATTATGGTGTCACACACAAATTCTATTCTCCTTGTAAATGGGGGCTGCTTTCCTGTGCATACAAGCAAATCCAGTCTCTTGTGTGTCTTGTGTGCACAAAGTACTTCCTGCGCACACGACCATTCTAATATTTGTGTGGAGACTCATGCCCATTATTATCAGGTCAACTTAACAAGAGTAACTAACAACACTATCATACTCAGCATGTATAATTACAAATACTGGATATCCACACTACGCTTGTGGAAGTAACATTATAAAAAATAACTACAATCATTTATATGCACTATTGGGCAATGCCACTCCAAAATTCTAGTACGCAAATTCTTCTCTATAACATTATTCTGCACAGAAACACTTGAGGTAACACGCACGATCCCAAGCTGTATTGCGCCTCCCCACTGTCCCTCTTCTGACACAACTTATAACACCGAAAGTAACACAATACAACACACTTGTATTAATGTGCATGTATTCCATTCTGGACATGCGATCACTACTGCGCACACAAGCATGCTGAACACACTTGCATTAATGTGTGTGTATTCCATCTTGAACATGCGATCACTACTGCGCGCACAACCATTTTGGCGTCATACACAAATTCTATTCTCCTTGCGCGCGAGGACTGCTTCCCTTTGCGTATAAGAGAATCTAGTCTCTTGTGCACACATCGTACTTCCTGCACGCACAACCATTCTAATCTCTCCGTGGAGACTCATGACCATTATTATCAGGTCAACTTAACAAGAGTAACTAACAACATTGTCTTACTCAACATGTATGACTACAAATATTGGATATCCACACTACACTTACATGTGTAAGTAGAATTATATAGAATAACAACAATAAGTTATATGCAACACCATACAAAAATTAAACCATATCAGACATAGATAATTAAGCACACAGTAATGAGACAAGCACATAAAGACACTTATCTTTTATGAAAAGTCACCA
>CBVK0100154966.1:0-26305 GCA_900067695.1 Picea abies
CAAAGAAGAGAAAAAGATTTCTCCTCTTATCAATGTTACCATTGTGACAAGATGGGACATATTGCTAAGAATTTTCCAGCTGGAAGAGAAGAATACAAGAAGAGATATAAAAAAATACACCATGCCCATGAAGTTGAAAATGATGAGCCACCCACAAAGATGATTAAAGAAAAGATTGAAGACTATGTCTTATTCTATGTTGTCACAGGATCAGTGTCACCTGGAGAAGATACTTGGCTCATAGATAATGGTGCTTCTAAGCACATGATAGGTCAGAGAGACATTCTCTCTAGCCTTACAGAAAACAACTTTCCCCATAAAGTTACACTTGGATATGATTACCAGTACCCTATCAAAGGAGTGGGATAATCCACCTACAAACGTGATTCAGGGACCCCAATGAAGATGAGGGATGTACTATATGTACCAGGTTTGACGAAGAATTTGCTTTCTATCTTAGCTTTAGATAAGAAAGGATTCAGGGTTGCATTTTTAGATGGTGAAGTCCTCATGTGGCCTAAAGGAAAAACCATAGAAGATGCAATTGTTATTAGAACATAAGAAGGTGACCTGTATAAATTAAAAGGTCACTCAGATGTAGCTTTGACTCACTCCACTGAGAGTCCATGTGAATTTTGGCATAGAATACTAGCTCACATCATTTACAAATCCTTACCATATGTGAGAAAAGTAGTTACAGGTCTACCAGACTTCAAGGTTGATCATGAAGGTGTGTGCAAGGGATGTGCACAAGGAAATAACATAAAGAATACTTTCTCGAAGAGAAATAATAAAGTAGAAGGAGTCTTGGAGCTCATGCATTCAGATGTATGTGGTCCATTGCCATCAACCTCTCTTAGTGGGTATGTATACTATGTGTCATTTATTTATGACTATTCTCGCAAGACTTGGGTTTACTTCTTGAAATCAAAATATGAAGTGTTTGGAAAATTCAAGGAATTCAAATCCTTGATAGAGAATCCCTTTGAAAGAAAAATCAAGATACTCGGGTTAGATAATGGAGGAGAATACACCTCAAAAGAATTTGTAAGATTTTAATGAGATGTCAGGATTAAGAGGGAGCTCACCACTCCCTACAATCCTCAACAAAATGGTGTAGCGCAAAGAAAGAACATAACTATAATGGAAGCAATGAAGACAATGATCCATGATCAAGATCTTCCAATGCACTTATGGGCCGAAGTAGCAAGAACAACCCTTTATGTTCAAAACATATTATCCCATAGTACACTTGGGTTCAAAACCCCCAAAGAAATGTTCTTCGGAAATAAGCCATAAGTAATCCATCTCAATATATTTGGTTGTCCAGTGTTTGTACACATTCTGAAAGAGAAGAGAACCAAGCTGGACCCTTCAAGAAAGAAGGGAATAGTTGTTGGATACTGTGGGGTCGCAAAGGCCTTCAGAATTTACATACCAGTTTACCATCGTATTGAGATCATCAGAGATGTAACCTTTGATGAACATGAAACACTCAAGAAATCAAGGAGATGCCATCTTGAAGAAGTATATGAAGAAGAGCCTGTAGCTCCTAGAGTTGCAAAACCAATGAGGGAAGTCACAACTTCATCTGATGATGAGATTCAAGAAGATCATGATATGATAGAATATCAGGAACCTCCCCAGATGACGATATCTCACAAGATAAAGCTAACTTGGGCAAGGGAACTTATTCAAGACAGAGAGAAGTATGGTGCCCCAAAAGGAACCATGAGACAAATCAAGAAACCTAAGCCATTATCTAGATATATGGATTTGATGTGTGATATTATAGAAAAGGCGCCTACTTTCTTTGAAGAACCCATTCAGAAGAAAGAATGGGTAGATGCTATGACATAAGAATACCAATCCATTATAAAGAATGATGTATGGGAAATAGTTCCCATACCAAAGAACAAATATGTGGTATCTTCCAAATGGTTATAAAAAATAAAACATGCTTCTGATGGAAGTATTGAAAAACATAAAGCAAGGTTTATAGCTTGTGGATCTTCTCAAAAGGAAGGTATTGATTATGAAGAGATGTTTTCTCCTGTAGCCAGATACACTTCTATCAGAACCATCATAGCTCTTGCAACAAAGATGAAGTGGAAGTTACACCAGATGTATGTGAAAACAACCTTCTTAAATGGTGTCATTGAAGAAGAAGTGTATATAGAACAACCTCAAGGGTTTGAAGTTGAAGACATAAAGACTCATGTATGCAGGTTGAATAAGGATTTGTATGGATTGAAGCAATATCCCAGAGCTTGGTATGGAAGAATTGATAGTTTCTTGACGAGCTTGGGCTTTACTAAGAGTAAAGTTGATTCTAACATTTACTTCAATGTTATGAATGATGAGCTGGTTATATTGCTACTATATGTGGATGATTTATTCTTAACTGGAGAAGAAAATCTCATCACTGATTGTAAGAAGAATCTCACTGCAGAATTGGAGATGAAAGACCTAGACCTAATGCACTATTTCTTAGGTCCTGAGGTTTGGCAAAGCCTAGAGAAGATCTTCCTTAAACAAGGGAAGTATGCATTTGAAATACTGAAGAGGTTTGGTATGTTGGAGTGTAAATCCATAAACACACCCAAGGAAACAAAGTTGAATCTCTTGGTTGATACTTCGTCAAAATTGGTTGATGCTACGCTATATAGACAGATCATTGGATCATTGATGTATCTGACAAATACCAGGCCAAATCTATGTTTTGGTGTGAACACCTTGAGTCAATATCTGGTAGAGCCCAGACGTGTTCACCTTCTTTTTGAAAAACATGTGATGAGATACCTTAAGGGTATGTTGGACTTTGGTCTCTGTTATAATGGAGATCATTAATTTAGACTGGTTAGTTATATTGATTCATATTGGGATGGAAATGTTTCTGACAGAAAGAGCACTTCAAGATGTTGTTTTAGTCTGGGGTCAGCCATGACTTCATGGCAGCATAGGAAGCGATCCAATATTTCTCTCAGCATAATAGAAGCATAATACATTGATTCATGTTCCACCAGTTTTGAAGCCATATGGATTTGAAAGTTTTTGACAGGTCTATTTGATCTGGAGATGGAAGCAACTGTGATTCTATGTGATAACCAGAGTTGCATAAAGATGACAGAGAACCTTGTGTTCCATGACAAGTCAAAGCACATAGAAATCCGTTATCACTACATTCATGATATGGTGCAGAAGGGATCTATAAAGCTCCGATATGTTGGCACAAATGAACATGATGTAGATGTGTTGACCAAGCCTCTATCTCGTGTAAAGTTTGAGCAGTTTTGAGACAAGCTTTGTATAGTTCGAAAGGACCTCCCTCGAAAGGGGGAGTGATGATGATGATACTATGGTATCCTGACCAACAAAAGGTAGCTCAGTTAGGATTTTATATCCTAGGGGACTGATCATCCCTGGACAGATCCCGAAGGTCCGGTAAGGACGGTCTGTCAGAGTACCTATGCATGTATGTGCTAGCTGTGGTTAGTAGTGGTAGCTCCATTAATATTTTTATAATCCTAGGGAATCTTATGATTCCTGGGCAGATACCGAAGGTCCAGTAAGGATGGTCTGTCATAGTATCACTTGGTAGCTCTGTTAGAATTTTATATCCTAGGGAATCTTATGATTCCTGGGCAGATCCCTAGAGACTACCAAAGTACCGCAAAATGTTGTTACACCTTCCTCATTCTATTGCTCTATGATGATGATGATGTTGTTTCTCCAGCCTCGTGCTGTGATGATGTTATTGCTCTAGCCTCGTGTTGTGATGTTGTTGTTTCTCTAGCCTCATGCTGTGATGATGTTTTTTCTCCAGGCTCATGTTGTTGATGTTGTTTCTATAAATTTTATTCTAACTAATGTTGATGTTTCAGGTTCCATCTCCATGCTGTGAACGATGATGATGATGCTATTTTAGCTCCATGTTGTGAGTGATGATGATGATGCTATTCCATCTCCATGCTGTGAATGATGATGATACTCCAACTCCATGCCGTGAATGATGATCTTATTGTTGATGAGAAAAAATTTCGATGATTTGTAGATATTCCAGTCAGTGTTCCAGATGTTGTTGATGTTGTTTCTCTCTTTCTCTCCTCATGATGTTGTAGAATACCCTTCTTATTAAGGGAGAGTGTTGAAATATTGTAACTGTAAAGAATATTCTACTTATTATTGAGTTATTTTCTTATAGATCAATCCCCTTTTGTGGATTGATCATGTCGGGACTCTTGTATGACCAAATCCCCTTTTGTTTATTGATCAAACCCTAATTATATGATTCTAATTGAGAAGTCAGCCTCTGGGGATAATTAAAGTGGATTTAGCAACTAAGTGAAGAAGTCGGCCTCTAGGGATAATTAAAGTGGATTTAACCACTAAGTGAAGAAGTCATCCCTGCTTGATGAAGAGACATCACCCTAGTGCTCCTCAACTAGTATAAATAAGAGAGGCTAGCACCTCATTCACTCACTCACTCAAGTCACTCATCTAGTGCGCAAGTTTGAAGGAAGCTGCAGTTGTCGGAAGACGGAAGAGAGAGGCACATTGCTCAGTCTTGGATATTCTCTAGTGTTTGGTTTATTATCTTGGCATTGTATTGGCAATCTATATTAAGGAAGTTTTTTCTGGGTTTTCTCCCCCATGAGGTTTTCTCAGGGTAAATGTTATGTACCTTGTGATTGTGTTTCTTTCAATGATCCTGCTTATGCTATTATTGTCTAGTAAATTAAAAAGAACTTAATAGTAGCTCTAAATTTAACAAATGTGAGACGCTAAAAAAATAAGGAGGGTTGTTGAGAGGGCTACGAACAACTGCTAAAAACAAACCAATAGTACTAATTAAAACTAGATTTTTACTCATGCTTACAAATATAAAATTAACGGAAAATGTCAAAAGTTGAATAATGCATACATTATTCATGATTTATTTGACCAAAAAATATTAGCTATGAATAAAATAGTCTGGAATTAACATTCAATTTCAATTTCTATTAGAAATATCACTTAATCGATCATCCTATTGAAATAGTGGTCTTAAAATAGATAGGTAATGATAAAGCACAAATGCATCTTTTTTAACAACTTAAGGGAAAATAAGAAATTTGAGGAAATAGGTCATGAAGTACTCCCTTAAGTGTTCTCTTCCATTGAAAAGGATGCCTTCTTCTCTTTTGAAAATACCCTTCCAGTCTTATGTGTCCATTCAGAGGATGAAGAGATTACCTTCTCATAAAATTTCAAACAAAATTGTCATAATTTTTAGAAAGAAATCTACTAGAGGAACACAAGATCTTAACTGATTGTTTTGTTAACTTTTGACATTTCCATTTATGAAAAGTATGAAAGATAGTTTGCATTGAAATTATATGCAACATTTATTTATTTATTTACTATCCTACTCTAATTGAACAAAAGAAAATGTCCTTCAAGTATAGGAATACTTCCAGTGAAGCCATGTGCGTAACACGGTTAGAAATATATTCATACTCGGGTTTAAAAGATAAATTTTAATGCACACCAGAGTATGAAGGACCAATTGCTTTGATTATGAGATCAAACATTAATGAAAAGTAAAAGAGTAGTGTGACCTGATAACTAATTGGAACCATCTTTCAATATGATCATGATATTCTTGTTTCCTTTCTTTGTTTAGGTCACATGACATGTCCTCATTTTCCATGCTATGCAGATTATATTCTTCAAGTTGATTGGTCTTTGGAGTACATACATGATCTATTGAGAGACATGCTAAGAAATCCTCAATCTTAGGTTCCAATGGTAGCTCTCCATTGAATTATATCCATCATTCTTTAATCTCTTCAACAAATTGACAAGAGGAATCTGAAGAGACTTCTAAATCTTCTTGTGGAGAGACAAATAAATTCTTGACTGCTATCAAGATATGCACTTCCTGAGAGGCAGATATCCCAGTTCCTGCTAGAATGTGAGAAAGTTCTTAGAGGAACATTCTTCAAGATATTTATCATTCGTGAATTACTCTAGCTGGTTGATGATCCTTATCTCACAACACAAATTAGTGCTTGGGGGTTCTTACAACACCCCAAAAATGATTTATTATCCAAGATCTAAATTTTAAAACTATTTGCAAAAATAAAACACACCAAAATTGAACTCCTTGTGATACTAGTACCCTATTTTCACTAGATTATTGGTTCACACAAGTCATCTCATCATAAATAAAACTAAATTTGCATAAATAAAAACACACTTTTGCATAAAAGAAGGAAAAACACACTTGCATTAAAAGAAAAACACTTCTGCATGAAAGGAAGTGGACAACCTAACTTTGGAGCAACCCCACTAAAGTGGATGCATGGGCTCTTCCCTCACGTCTTACCGTCTTCTCTCCACTCTTAGGTTGTCCATGTAATTTAAAATCAGAACTACCTACCTAGACTTCTAATCCCTTTAGAACCTCCCCGACAACGAAGACAAAAATGTTGGGCTAAATATATGCATTATTAATTCCCAACATTAAATTATCAACCAGGGTTCGTAAGCTTCGAGGTGCAATCACAAGAAATGCAGGATTGGAGCCTAGTCTAACCCAATGCCAACAAACCACACTTTAATGCAATAAACGAAACAAGCAATGAATTCAATTGACATAAAATAGACTAATACCTTGGGTTGGAACCCATTACGGGAAGGCCATATCTAATGAGTTAGACCTTAAATCTTTCCCTCAATTATTAAAAATATAGGAAATTGAAGTGTAGGAAAGAAAATGCTAAATGAGTGCAGGAATAAAAAAATGTTAAACTAGTGCGGGAACAAAGTACATGAAATGAAACTAGGTGCATGAAGTAAAGTACGAGAAACTCAAAATCATCAAACTCAATCAACACCTAAGATTCACTTGATCAACTAAATTTATGAAATCTATAAGATTCACTTAGACTGAAAACTACCCTTTTAAATGTATACACCAATCATAAAGAAAGAATGCGTGAATCAAATTCACAAGATTAATGGATATTTAATACAATGGGCATTTAGAAGAAATGAATGAGAATACAAGCTTACTAATTTTCTGCTCTGAAAGAATTGCATACAAAGAATAATACCTTTTGAATCTAACTAAGTTTTAGGCATAAACTAATGAATAAAGAGTGATACTTGTTTATTTTCTGCATTCAAAAGATTGTGTATATGATAAGGTCTTAATGAATTAATCAATATCTAAAGCAATAAACAATAGAAAAACAAAAATGAGATGGAATGGAAATATGATTATGTAATGGAATAGATCTAATACATGATAGGCATATGCATATGACAGAATGGATCTGATTTGAAACAAAGGGCGAATGTGTGGACATAATTCATGGGTGTGGTAGAGAGTTTGTGAGAAGAATTGCAAGTGGAGTATGAAGAATTGGAGAGTGAACAATACCTTCTACAATTGATCTCTCTGTATGAACTGAATCTAGATCAGTATAGGAGTTGCAAAAGGTATGTATTTGTTAACGAAAAAGGGTGGCAGCGAATATGGAATTCTATCATATGAATGTGATCTTAAAGAGTATTATTCCAATCTATTTCTGAAGAAAGGATAAGATATGTTATAACCCTATGTTTCATAGGATCAACTGGTGACTGTAAATTTTTACTATTGTTGTATTTTTGGTTGTAAATAATATTTCATTCTGCAAATTATTTTCGAAAGAAAAGAAAAGAAAGAAAAGAAAAAGAAAGAAAAGAAAAAGAAAGAAAAGAAAAAGAATAAAAGAGGGCATGAAAGAAAATGGACAAGGCCCCATGTAATAAGGATGGCTTGATCCATATAGTCTAACCATGGTCAATTCTTTTTGAATTTATGCTGATAGGATTAGTGAATAAAGCTTGTCTAAACTATTTAATCTTAGCCAGGTAGATAGATTAGTTAGTGAATAAATTTGATCAAACTGTTTAAACTTGATCAAATAGCCCCAAGGTAGAGTAATTTTTAGCCCAACAATCTAATCTGGGTTAAATGAGTTAGGCAAATAGATTAGAACATAGGTTAGTTGCCTTTTTCCTTTCAATAAAAAAAGCACAAAGTTGGGTGAGGATCTTTGTTTTGATGTTAGAAGGTTGTGTTCTAACCCCTTGGTGGAAAAATGAAAAGGGAGCAACGCAAAAAACCCACAAAATGGCACTATCCTAAGTTTTCCGCAATGAAATGATCCACGCTCCATGGTTAAAGAGTGCGTCGAGATCAATGGTTGAGCGAACAATGCTCAAATCTATGACTGACAGGAAATATCAGACCCCCCAAACCCTTCTACCTTTAACGGAGGGGGGGGGTTTGAGTTGGTGGTATTCCCCGGCGAGCCCCCTCCTAACATGGCATGTTTTTGTTAACTCGAACCCCCCTTGTGCTAAACCAGTTACCACCTACCCCCCCCTTTGAGTAAACCTCCATACCAGTATCCCATACCACCGCCACCTCATGATGTCGCACCCCACTCCCACCGCTTATAAGCCATGTGTCAATATTCTGTCGGCGTACCTTTTTCCCCCAATCACCCATCACACATCACATCCCATCGCTTATCCGCCATCCCCTATCCTCCAAGTCACCCTACCGTACCCCGCCACCTATCGGTCACACTCCACCTCATCCCCGAGATGTCCGTTGGCCAATCAATGCGGACAAACATATCCGTTAGACCTGCTGACTCGTCCCCCGTGCCCCAACGGATACCCATTCGTCCAAATAATCCTGTTTTTCACCATTTTTCCGACATTCACAAGCCAGACGCCACTGAAAACACCATTCTCTTCCCATTTTTTCTTTCAACTGCCATTAATCTCTGGATATTACAGTCAACATCATTTCTTTTTCAGACCTTGCAGGTATAAGTCTACCTGATGGCACCAGATTCCAAGCATTCAGAGATCAATGAAAATCCTTTTCTCCCACCTCCTGTCGACCTCGACTAGATCTCTCTGGCCGACAAAGATTACCCGATTTCACAAACCAAATGTGAATTTGATTTTGCTGAATTACACTCGTGGTTCAGAGACACCTTCTTAGACCAAAGTGACGAGATTGGACTCTAGGAATCCAATCTCCCACTGTATATTTTCCCCCAAATTCATCATTTCCCTGAGTTTTCCCTCAAGTGCCAGATGCACTATCTTCCCGATCAGAGAGTTATTATTTCTACCTCCGGAGAGACCCTGTTCACTATCACACCTGAAGCCATTGACCAGATGATGCAAATAACCAGAGCTGAGTCCTTTTCTCCTTTTACCATTGAGATTCTAATTGAAATGTACCAAAAGTTATATTTTCCCCAGAGAGCGCAGATTTTTGAGCTTTTCCTCCCTGAGAGTGCTCAATTACCCAAAGCAAATTCCCTGTATCATTCATTGATTTTCTCAGCAACAGGAAATCAAATTATCTCCTCTCTTTGCAGTCTACTTGGATACTACTCAGACAAGTGGGTAGATGAGCCAATCTTGGGTTATCTATCTATATTCTCTACCGAGGAAAGGGCCACTATGCAGTTTGATTAAAACAATTTTTTGGCCGAGAATATTCATGACCAAATTTTCAAGTTTCCCACAGAGGGAATGTTCCGGTATTCTTCAATACTAGCATACATGTTCGTGTTTTTCCAAGAAGATAAGTTCCTTTTCTCCATGCAGAAACTAGATAAAAATGGAAAACCACAGTCGGTCACATCTTGGACATCACTACTGAGAAGGAACTCACTAGAATTCACCTCCAATCAGTTCATAGATCAGTTCTACCATCTAGTGGTAAGCATGCTCAGCGGTAGACAAGAACCAAAGATAAATGAAGAGATCCAATGAATTCTAAATCTCTCATACCTCGCCAATACCAAAGATTGGTATCTATACCAGAACCACACAAATATTAGAATTTATGGATGCGAGCTGGCCCCTTACAAGCTGCCTATATATTTTCCTGTTCAGATATTCACTTTGGAATATATCAGGCAAATGATTAACTCAGATGATATTCATTTTGTAGCCTTCAAGAAGAAACAACAATTGAGGATCAAGGGAGATATAGGACCTTTTATTTGTAATAGCCAAGCTACAGGGGCAATGGCCGATAAAATTTTGAGGGAGATAAAGTTCAACATCAGTTTTTCGTGGCACTATGATTCTTGTGGCATCATCACAGAAACCAGGCTAAAGAATAAAATCTCTCCATATTCTCATGTTCCCAAACCAGAGATTGAGAAGTTCATGAACTAGACAGAGTGGGGAATGAACACTTTGGAATACTCAGAACAACAACCTCCTTCAGCCAGTGTTTCACAAACCATTACTCCACAGGTACCAGTAGAGAAGAGCCCCATACATGAAATCTCCCCTTCAGTTACTGAAGTCTCAACAGAGGATTTCTGGGTTTACAGGAAAAATACCAAGACTAGTCATACCCCTGACAGATCTTGGGGAGAAGAGACCCAGTCTACCACAATAGTCGAGGGATAACATTCACCATTGTTCTCACGCAACCAACAAATGATGTCTACTTCTTCATCAAAGAAGAAGACTAATACCACCTTGACTACCCAACCATTGCAAGGATCCGCAGGACTAATTCTTTTTGAGAAATACAATTTGATTAAGAAAAAGAATGAGATGCTGACCAACAACACCTATGCTCAATTCTAGAAACAAACATCAACATCACAACATATACTGCTTCCCGCCTTTGATACAAAGAAGGGGAGAATTCATATGGCCTTTTTGCAGGCACAGGTGCCTCAACCAAAGGAACTTTCTAATTACAAAAGGTCAACTGTCGAGTTTGATGCTGCAGACGTACATCCAACAAACCAGATGGAATTGCACAGACATACTGGAGAAATGATTTTCTCAAAATTGGCTGACACTTCCACAACTGTTGAAAAGTTACAGGTCTCCCTGAACAATGTTTAGACTCAACTAAAGCTGGAGAAAGTGTCATCTTTTGCAAAGGAAAACATGATCAAGTCTTTAGAAGAGCTGGTACTTAAAATCAGATATGATCCCTCAAAAGTAAAAGTAACTAATAACTTCTTAAGAAAAATAATGCTGACATAACATCTTTGAGAAAGTAATTAAAAATTCCAGCTACTGAAGACTCACAGGCCAAAGAGATGGCTGAGACAGAAGGCCAAAAGGAAGAAATGCTAAAGTTAATCATGGAACTTAACACACATATCAAGGAGATGGAAATAGAGCTGAAAATGTTACTAGAGGAAAAGAAACAGACATAGCCCATGGAAGTAATTCCACTGAGTGCAGTTCCCCTCATAGGAGTTATCACAACAACAACATCAACAACCACCACAACAAAACTTCCATCAATCACCCCAGTGACAACTCTAGAAACATCTGAAAATCTAGCAAAATCAATGGAGCAGATGACTATACAAGGAGCAGAAATCAACAGACTGAAAGAAGAAATAGGGAATATCCAGAAGCTTAAATCTTCTTTCTAGGCTAGCTACAACACTGAGAGGCACACATAAGAAAAACTTAAGCAAGAGCTACAACAGCTGCAAAAGAAAACAATTTTGGGCAAAACATTAGCAGAAATCAAGGAAAATATTTGGATGGATATATTCAAATCCATAACATAAATCTGACCACTTGTGCAGATTATGTTTTAACAACATGAATTGGTGTTGAGGAGAAGATAGGCCATTGAAAGGACAAAGGGAGAATTGGGAGAAATTCCCACAGAGGCAAATGAAATCATTAAATTCCTGAATTTGAAAACAAAGGAGGAGCTTGAAACCTTGCAAATTGAGGATAGGACATAAACTATCCTCGAGGTTAAGAAAGTTCTGACCACAAGAGGACTAATTATACAACTGGAGGAGAGATCCCAGACCATGGATATAGGATTTCAGAGATTCTTCAACAAGATTGATGCTTTGCAAAAGAAAGGTCTTCCCAGTTTACTGGTTCTAAATGACAAGCTGATGACTCTTTTTGACTACAAGCAAAAGATCACCATGGTGTCAAAGGACAACTCTAAGTTTTCAGGAATATAGGGTAGCATAACATGCAAGGAATTTTTAGAGACTCTGTAGTTGGACCTCAGTATCTGACATGAAATCAAGTATATTTTCATCACCAATCCAACTTTTGCCAAATACACAGATATGGATGAGGTATATTGAAGGCTTCTCAAAGTCACCATTCCCAATCATCATAGATGGGGTGATTTATGTGACTTGATCGACTAGAAGATGAGCTGGATATACAAATCAGCACGCGGAGCAATCAAAGTTAAGTTGATGACTCACCAACAACTTTCCCCAGAAATCAACATGAAGAATCTGACAGATCATTAAAAGTTCCTATATTTTTGTATTTTGTTATCTAGTTAGTTAGATTTGGATTCTACCATGTCCCGATCATTAATGACAGGATTGTTTGTAATCTTTCTTATAAATATTTCAAAATTCAAAGTATTGAGGGTTGATCTTTATGCCCAAGAAAGCTGTAAGCACTGTAATCTTTTTCAAGAGGTCTACCAGTAATAAAAAGGGACGATTGACAGGATTCCTGCGTGTTAACTGTTGGTGATATTTACTCCTCTTCATTGAATGGTTTATCTTTCTTCATTACCATCTTGTTTTCTACACATAATCATTTAAAAGAAGTTAAAGTTGCATAATTTATCTTTGTATACTCTGTTTTTGGATTTTAAAGATCTAAATGTTTATCTTCCGATATTGTGATAAATAAATTCTTGAATGCTTCTTTATTATAGTTGATTATCTCATATATTTATGCTAACCATCACTTTAAATTATAAAGGATCCAACATTGGCATTATCTTGCCCTGTGAAGAAACCTAATAAAATATGTCCTCAGATCTCAAACCTTAACACATACCCCATATCCCAATGGATGCGTAAGAAATATTTCAGCCATTTTATAAAACAAAACAAAACAGTCCTATTTATTTAACTAGCCTAATATCTGAAACCTGAAACATATCTAAATCTTACAGAGAGATCCCTCTCTGAAACTGGAAGGGCTAGATCCCAGTTTCAAAGTGGTTGGATAAAGTTACCTTTGACAAATTTATTCTACCTCTTGAAAACCTCTGGGAATTTACAGAGCGTTAACATAGTGGCGACCATACTGGTGAACTGAACAAACTTTCCATCCTACAATTTTTTTTCCCTAGATAAAGAAAACTTTATTTTTGAACAAATCATACAATCTAGACTTATAAAGAGATAATGTTCAGAGGTTGTTAAATTTTGTATATATCAATTTAATATTTCTTAAAAAATTAAAAATTCTGGCTCCTAAAAAAGTTTACACTAGGTCTCACCCCGATCCAGAACCTACGAGAGAAGTAGACGATCTAGAGAAGTTACTCAGAAAGAAAAACACTGTAGAAGGTTCTGTGAGTCACAATCCTCTTCATAGGTCCAATTCTCTCCTAGAGAAGCTGATTTCCATCCAGGATCTCGAGTTTGACATATCCTTTGAACAAAGCCATTTTAGAACTAAATTCGACAACTTTATAAGTGAGACAATCCTAGATCCAACCATCTTGCAACCGAGAACCCTTGAAATACTTTCTCCCAGAATAAAATTTGATCAATGGTTCCTCCAAGAATTCAACAAGTTAGAAGAGATAGTAGTAAATCTTGATCAGGCGTTGTACCAAGCTCATTTTCAATAGTCTGTAGAAATTTATGCCCTCACTATTGCAGATGCCTCCATCAAACATCAAATAATTCACTCTACATCCCCAAGACCTACCTCTTCTACTTCGTCTGTCACTTCCCCTCCAATCACACAAGTTGTTGTTCAACCTCCTCCACTAATCATGGTAGCAAGATATGATCCCTTGGTGTTGGCCACTCCTTTACATGCCATGCCTTAGGACTATCAAACCAAACTTCCTCAGTTTGATGGTACTGGTCCTCTGAATGCACAACAACATGTTGATAAGATGAATTATTATTTTGATTTGCAAGAAGTTGATGAGGTAGACGCCCAGATGAGGCTTTTTGCACATAGTTTGACAGGAGAAGTCAAAAAATGGTTCAAAGCACTGCACCTTGCTACCATAGTTAACATTGCTGCCTTCCAAAGGAGTTTCCTTGACAGATGGGAGGTAAAGAAAAATCCTCTCCAGATTTTATCAGAATATGAAAATATCAAACGGAATCAGGGGGAAACAGTGCAAGATTACTGCATCCGTTTCAACAATCTTTATAACGCAATTCCAGCTGATATTAAACCCCCACAAGGTTTGCCTTTAATCAAGTTCCCTAATGGATTTGATGCTGATATGTCATATCAACTAAGGGAAAGGAATTCTGTAACTCTGGAAGACATTCAGAAAAGTGCAATATGCGTAGAAGCAAATCTACTAGGCAGAAGAGCCAGGAAAAGAACAGAGAGAAGGGTTACAATCAAAGAAGAGCCTTCCACGTATTCTTCAGATGCTAAAATAGATTCCATAGTTAGAAGTATGGAGAGAATGATGGAAAGATTAACCATCGCTGACATGAATCCATCCCGAGAAAATCAGCCTGCCCCTCAGATCAGAAATCCAAACTTTAGAAGGAACCCTCCCCAAATCAGACAAAGAGATCAGAGAGATCTGAGAGATCAAAGTGAGCAAAGGGGGCTTGATCGGCAGATTATACCGCCTCTTCAGGAGAACTACGCAGATGATGGGGACGAGGTAATCAATGCGTTGGATGATACTCACATAAACCTCATGGGTATTCACGATGATGACTCCATTTTTCTTACTCAAGAAGAACAAGAGATTTTTCTTCTCTCACAAAGAAAGGTGAATGAGGAGGAAGAGAAAATGGAACAACAAGCCTTTGAGAATGCTATAATGGAGGTGCACATATAGTACAACTTAAGAATTAAGAAGACTAATGACAATCCTACAAATAAGGCTACTGAAACGAAGAAAACAGCTGAGGCCAAGAAAACCTCAGATACTTCTCTCAGGAAAGTCCCTGAGAAGAATAATGTCGAATCTTCTGCGAAGAAAAACCCTGAAATTTTGCAAAGATCAAATCAAATCGAGGTCGCATCTACTAGTAATCCAAATACTTCTGCCCAAAGATCTATGACAAAAAAACCAGAAGTGCAGAACCAAAGCAAGATTTCCACCACTTTCAGCCTAGAACGAGAACTAGTGAAATTGAAAATTCCTATTCCCCTATCTGAATTGATGAGGAAAAATGCTTATAGGTCATAGATGATTAAATCATTAAGCATTGAGCCTAAGATAGGTACAAATGCATTGAATATTGGATCAGGAACGCACTCAGACACTGTAAATCTTACTGATGATCAACCCGAGCTGTTGTTCGGTCCTGAAGTAGATGGACAAACTGATAACGGTGATATTCCCCCTTTCTATATTAGTCTGAATATCCATGAAAAAATATTACACAATGCTATGCTTGATTCCGACACCTCTCACAACCTGATGCCCAAGGTTGTGATGGAGAAGTTGGGGATTGATGTCACTAGACCCTGAGGATTTGCATTTTTTTGACTCTAGCAAGGTCAAATGTATAGGGCTAATTAAATATTTATGTATCACCCTAGCTCAAATCCCAGTAAAAAGTATGGTGATGGATATCGTGGTCGTAGACATTCCCCCAAAATATGGTATGTTTTTATCTAGATCTTGGGGATCTAAGCTAAAAGGCACTCTGTAGCTAGATATGTCTTATGCTACCATCCTGGTATTTGGACAACAAAGAAGACTATACAGAGAGACTCCAATGAAGTATATGGTCAACAGTCAGGAAAAACCACATAACTACCCATTATACTCTCCACACTTTGATCTGGATTCATTTATATTGTATAATGATGGTGACCTAGATAATCAAATTGCTCAGTTGGAAGATGATACACCTGACATGAAAGAAGATAAAGAAATCACTGAGGTAAAGAACACTGTAATAGTAGAAAGTGATGAACTACTAGCATATTTCTGGAGTATGGATTTTGATGGAGCTATGAGAAAAGAGGGACCTGGAGTTGGAGTTTGGTTGCATAATCACAAATGAAGGTATTTAGAAAGCCACTCTTACAAACTGAATTTCCAATGCACTAACAACATAGTTGAGTACGAAGCTTTGATGCTCGGCCTGAAACTACTGAAGAAGGTTGGTGCTAAAAAGATTATGGTAAGAGGTGATTTTGAACTGGTCATTAAAGAAATTAAAGGTGAATATTCAACTAAGAATCCTAGACTCAGAGCCTATAGAAATGTTGTTTTAGATTTTTTAGAATGTTTTACTGAAATCGAAGTGCAGGTAATGCCCAGAGTCCATAACATACTGGCAGATGGATTGGCTACATCAACAGCTACATGCAAAATGCCTTTCAAACCAAATTTCCAATACACAGTAGAGGTGAAGTGCAGACCAACCATCCCAGATAACATCAGATACTGGCAGGTATTTGGCAATGACGATCAAATTGAAGACTTCCTGAAGTGTAAGAACAATTTCGAATGTACAAATATAAATGTAGAGAATGATGATGATAATGTAAATAAATTAGTTTTTGAAAATGATAGTGTAAATAAAGTAGATTTAGATGAAGTGAGTAAAAATAATGAAGACTCTGATGTTTTGCATTTGAAAAACAACGTTTTACCTAGAGGTTTGGTCCCATTAGAAGACCTGTTTGATTTTAACGATGTAGCAAAAAAACCCAAAATTGAAGCTAGTGGTAAGGAGGTCGAAGAGTGTAACATAGGAACAGAGGAAAAACCCAAGATGATAAAACTTTCCAAATCTTTGTCCCCTGAGAAAAAATGCAAATACATTGAACTGTTTAAGGAATATGTTGATGTGTTTGCCTGGGGTTATGAGGATTTAAAATCTTATGACACAAGTATCATACAACATAGAATTCCAATAAAAGAAGAACACAAACCTTTTAGGCATAAACTTAGGAGAATCAATCCCAAGTTGCTTCCTTTGATAGAAAAGGAAATTAAAAATATGTATGATGCCAAAATTATAGTCCCCTTGAGATTTTCCAAATGGGTTTCTAATCTGGTTCCTACCAGGAAGAAGACTGGCGAAATCAATCTTTACATTGATTTCAAAAACCTAAACAAGGTTTCCCTCAAAGACAATTACCATTTGCCTAAAATGGACCACATCTTACATAAGGTAGTTGGGGCCAGTAGGATCTCATTACTAGATGGTTTCTTGGGTTACAACCAAGTCCTTTTCCACCCAGATGACCAGGAGAAAACAACCTTCACCACACCATGGGGAACTTTCATGTACATGAAAATTCCCTTTGGTTTGATGAACGCCAATGCCACTTTCCAAAGAGCAATGGATATTGCTTTTGTGGACGAGCTTGGAATATTTATAGTCATATATATGGATGACATGACTGTCTACTCCAAATCTGATGAGGAACATTTACAACATCTTAGATGAGTGTTTGAGAAGTGCAGAAAGTTCAGGATTTCATTGAATCCCAAGAAGACCCTTTTCGGTTTAGATGAAGGAAAGTTGTTGGGGCACATAATCTCTAAAGATGGAATTAAAATAGACCCCAGCAGAATAGAAGCCATCCATAAAGTGGAACACCCTAGGAACATCAAATAATTACAATCATTCATTGGTAAAATAAATTTCCTAAGAAGATTCATACCCAACTTGGCCGAACTTCTTAGGAACATCACAAATATGGTGAAAAAGACACCAAAATTAGATGGAACACCGAGTCCAAACAATCATTTGAGCAAGTGAAACATGCACTCACCCAAGCCTCATTTTTGATCAGTCCAGATTACACCAAATATTTCTTTTTGTTCTCTTTCGCATCTAAACACACCATCACAACAGTACTATTGCAGAAAAACAGTGAAGGGTACGAACAAGCCATAGCATTTTTCAAAAAATATTTGAGAGATGCTGCGTTGAACTACAACATAATGTAGAAACAAGATTTTGACCTGGTAAAGGCCATAAAATATTTCAGAGTCTATATTCTAAATTCTCACACAATTGCCTATGTTCTGAATGCCTTGGTAAAGGATATCCTGACTCAGGATAATCCAGATGGTAAGAGAGGAAAGTGGATTGTGGTTATTCTAGAATATGACATAGAAATAAAACCCACTAAACTGATCAGAGGTCAGGGTTTGGCCAAACTAATGGCTGAATCCAATTTTCATGCTCTAGACATTAATTTTTTGGCTGTAGTCAACGTACATGAAGAGCATGCGACTCCAAATGTAAAAGAGGTATTCTTAAAATCTCCTTGGTACGCAGACCTCATTTTTGTACTTAATAACTTACAAGCTCCTCCTGGTTTGAATAAGACCAAAGACAACTTTATTAAACTAAAAGCATTGAAATACTGTATTCTAGATGGAAGCCTTTATTGGAAAGACCCTGGAGGTATTTTTCTTAATTGCATATTTAAGGATGAAGCTGATAGGGTATTGTAGGATTTCCATGCAGGGGACTGTGGCAAGCATCTAAGTTGGAAGACCACAACTAACAAGATTCTCAGAGATGGTTTTTACTGGCCTACATTGTTTGCTGATGTGCATCAGAAAGTCACTTCTTGCCACAAATGCTAGGTTTTCGAAGGTAAAAGGAAGCTTATGCCTCTCCCCATGAAACCCATATCAGTTGAAGCTCCATTCCAACAATGGGGTTTTGAATTTATTGGAAAGATACATCCACCCTCTTCGGGCCAACATAAGTGGATCCTCACAGCCACAGACTACTTCACGAAGTGGATCGAAGCTGTACCATGCAGGCAAGCCACTGACTCTGTTATCATTAAATTTTTGGAAACTAATATTTTGTCTCGCTTCTGACTCCCTAGGAAAATTATAGCTGACAATGCAGCGACCTTAAGATCCAAAAGACTTATAGAGTTTTGTATCCAGTACCACATTACTTTGGGACACTCAACAACTTATTATCCTTAGGGAAATGGGCTGGCTGAGTCCTCAAACAAAAGTCTAGTGAATATCATTAAGAAAATGCTACAAGAGAACAATAAATCCTGGCATAATAAGTTGGTTCATGTGCTTTGGGCTGATAGACTGAGCACCAAAAGATCAATTGGTATGTCCCCATACCAGTTGGTATATGGCACTGAGGCAGTTTTTCCTACTTCTTTGGGGGTCCCTGTTATGAAACTGTTGGAGGAAGTGCAAGCAAAGCCAAATGATACCCAAAGAAGAATAAATCAAATGATTGAGTTGCATCAGTCCAGAGAAGAAGTGTATAACAAGACTCAGGTTATCCAGGAAGGTATAAAAAAGATTTATGACAAGAGAACTAAAGAGGACGATTTTGAGTTGGGTGATTTGGTGCTGAAGTGGGATTCTAGAAATGAGGATAAGGGTAAACATGGAAATTTTGATAGATTATGGAAAGGCCCTTACATCATTCATGCATTTAGAGGAAATACGACATTTTTGCTCAAAGACAGTGATGGAACATACCTGCCAGGTGGACCTATAAATGGTAGGATGCTGAAGCATTATCTTCCACCCCAATAAAGATATTAGAAATCCATTTCCACTGTACAAACCATTTCTTTTACATTCAGTTTATGTGTGGGTTATGTTGATCAGATGGTTGAAGCCCGCAGAGAAGGCCCTAAGCCACTAACCAGTGCCACCAAATTCTTAAAATAAAACAAATCAGGTAGCAGAATAAGCAATGGAGAAAATATTTATAGACATCAGGAAGCAGGTTCTTAACACCTCGCAAGGAGAAAACCATCCCTAGGTTGAGCTACTGTTATAACCCTATGTTTCATAGGATCAACTGGTGACTGTAAATTTTTACTCTTGTTATATTTTTGGTTGTAAATAATATTTAATTCTGCAAATTATTTTTGAAAGAAAAGAAAAGAAAGAAAAGAAAAAGAATAAAAGAGGGCATAAAAGAAAACGGATAAGGCCCCATGTAATAAGGATGGATTGATTCGTACAGTCTAACCATGGTCAAGTCCTTTTGAATTTATACTGATAGGATTAGTGAATAAATCTTTTCTAAACTGTTTAATCTTAGCCAGGTAGATAGATTAGTTAGTGAATAAATTTGATCAAACTGTTTAAACTTGATAGTGAATAAATTTGATCAAACTGTTTAAACTTGATCAAATAGCCCCAAGGTAGAGTAATTTTTAGGCAAACAATCTAATTTGGGCTAAATGAGTTAGGCAAATAGATTAGAACATAGGTTAGTCACCTTTTTCCTTTCAATAAAACAAGCAAAAAGTTGGGTGAGGATCTTTGTTTTGATGTTAGAAGGTTGTGTTCTAACCCCTTGGTGGAAAAATGAAAAGGGAGCAGCGCAAAAAACCCACAAAATGGCACTATCCTAAGTTTTCCACAATGAAATGATCCACACTCCATGGTTAAAGAGTGCGCCAAGATCAACGATTGAGAAAACAACGCTCAGATCTACAACCGATAGGAAATATTAGACCCGCCCCTGACCGTTCTACCTTTAACGGAGAGGGGGGGTCCGAGTTGGTGGTATTCCCCAGCGGATCCCCTCCTAACGTGGCATGTTTGTGTTAACTCGAACCCCCCTTGCGCTAAACTAGTTACCACCTACCCCTCCTTCTGAGTAAACCACCATACCAGTATCCCATACCACCGTCGCCTTGTGACGTCTCACTTCACTACCGTCGCTTATAAGCCATGTGTCAATATTCTGCCAATGTACCTTTTCCCCCCAATCACCAATTACACATCACATCCCATTCGCTTATCCTCCATCCCCTATCCTCCATGTCACCCTAACATACCCTGCCACCTATCAATCACACTCCACCTCATCCCTGAGATTCTCGTTGGCCAATCAATGCGACCAAACATATCCATTAGACCTGCTGACTTGTCCCACACGCTCCAACGGACACCCATTCATCCAGATAATCCCGTTTTTCACTATTTTTCCAACATTCACAAGCCAGAAGCCGCTGAAAACACTGTTCTCTTCGCCTTTTTTGCTTTCAACTACCATTAATCTCTGGATATTACAGTCAGCTTCATTTGTTTTTCAGATCTTGCAGGTATCAGTCGACTTGATGGCGCCAAAGTCCAAGCATTCAGAGATCGATGTAAATCCTTTTCTCTTGCCTCCTGTCGACCTCGACCAGATCCCTCTGGCAAACACAGATTACCTGATTTCATAAACCAAATGCGAATTTGATTTTGTTGAATTACACTCGTGGTTCAGAGACACCTTCTTAGACCAGAGTGACGAGTTTGGAATCTGGGAATCCAATCTTCCATTGTATCTTTTTCCCCAAATTCACAATTTCCCCGAGTTCTCCCTCAAGTGCCAGGCGCACTATCTTCCCGATTAGAGAGCTATTGTTTCTTCCTCTGGAGAGATCCTGTTCACTATAACACCTGAAGCCATTGACTAGACGATTCAAATACCTAGAGCCAAATCCTTTTCTCCTTTTACCATTGAGATCCTAACTGAAATGTACTAGAAGTTATCTTTTCCCCAGAGAGCGTAGATTTTTGATCTTTTCCTCCCTGAGAGTGCCCAATTACCCAAAGCAAATTCCCCGTATCATTCATCGATTTTCTTATCAAAAGGAAATCAAATTATCTCCTCTCTTTGTAGTCTACTTGGATACTAATCAGACAAGTGGGTAGATGAGAAAATCTTGGGTTATCTATCTATATTCTCTACCAAGGAAAGGACCATTATGAAGTTTGATTACATCATTTTTCTAGCCGAGAATATTCACGACCAACTTTTCAAGTTTCCCACAGAGGGCATGTTCCGGTATTCTTCAATACTGGCATACATGCTCATTTTTTTCCAAGTAGATAAGTTCCTTTTCTCCATGCAGAAACTAGCTCAAAATGGAAAACCACAACCGATCACATCCTGGACGTCACTACTGAGAAGGAAATCACCAGAATTCACCTTCAGTCAGTTCATAGATCAGTTCTACTATCCAGTGGTAAGCATGCTCAGCAGTAGACAATAACCAAGGATAAACGAAGATATCCAACGAATTCTACATCTCTCAGACCTCGCCAAGACCAGAGACTAGTATCTGTACCAGAACCACATAGGGATTATAATTTTTTGATGCGAGATGGCCCCTTACAAGCTGCCTAGATATTTTCCTGTTCGGATATTTGCTTTGGAATATATCAGAAAAATGATTAACTCAGATGATATTCATTTTGTAGCCTTCAAGAAGAAACAACAATTGAGGATCGAGGGACAGATAGGACCTTTTATCTGTAACAACCAAGCTGCAGGGGAAATGGCAGTTAAACTTTTGAAGGAGATGAAGTTCAACATCACTTTTCCATGGCACTATGATCCTTGTGGCATCATCGCAGAAACCAGGCTAAAGAATAAAATCTCTCCATATGTTCATGTTCCCAAACTAGATATTGAGAAGTTCATGAACCAGACAGAGTGGTAAATGAACACTTTGGAAGACTCAGAACAACAACCTCCTTCAACCAGTGTTTCACAAACCATTACTCCACAGGTACCAGTAGAGAAGAGGCCCAGACAAGAAATCTCCCCTTTAGTTACTGAAGTCCTAGTAGAGGATTTATGAGTTTACAGGAAAAAACCCAAGACCAGTCATACCCCTGACAGATCTTGGGGAGAAGAGACCTAGTCTACCACAGTAGTCGAGGGAGAACATTCACCATTGTTCTCAAGCAGCCAACAAAAGATGTCTACTTCTTCATCAAATAAGCAGACTAATACCACCTTGACTACCCAACCATCGCAAGGATCCGCAGGACTAAGTATTTTTAAGAAATACAATCTGATTAAGAAAAAGAATGAGATGCTGAAAAACAACACCTATGCTCAATTATGGAAACAGGCATCAACAACAAAACATAAAATTCTCTTCACCTTTGATACAGAGAAGGGGAGAATGCATATGGGCTTTTTGCAGGTGCAGGTGCCTCAACCAAAGGAACTTTCTGATTACAAAAGGTCAACCATCGAGTTTGATGCTGCAAACACACATCCAATGGACCAGATGGACTTGCATAGGCAGACTGGAGAAATGATTTTCTCAACAATGGCTATCACTTCCACAACTGCTGCAAAGTTGCAGGTCTCCCTGAACAATGTTTAGACTCAACTAAATCTGGAGAAAGTGTCATCTTTTGAAAAGGACAACATGATCAAGTCTTTATAAGAGTTGGTACTTAAAATCAGATATGATCCCTCAAATGTAAAAGTAACTAAAGAACTTCTTAAGAAAAAGAACGCCGACATAACATCTTTGAGAACGAAATTAAAGAATGCTGACATAACATGAAATCAAGTATATTTTCATCACCAAGCCAACTTTTTCCAAATACACAGAGACAGATGAGGTATATCGAAGGCTACTCAAAGTCACCATTCCCAATCAACAAAGATGGGACGATCCATGTGACTTGATCGACTAGAAGATGAGCTGGATGTACAAATCAGCACATGGAGCAGTCAAAGTCAAGTTGATGACTCACCAACAATTTTCCTCGGAAATCAACATGAAGAATCCGACAGATCATTAGCAGTTCCTATATTTTTTTATTTTGTTATCTAGTTAGTTAGATTTGGATTCTACCACGTCCTGATCATTAATGACATGATTGTTTGTAATATTTCTTATAAATATTTCAAAATTTGAAATACTGAGGGTTGATCTTTACGCCCAAGAAATCTGTAAGCACTGTAATCTTTTTCAAGAGGTCTACTTGTAATAAAAAGGGACGATTCACATGATTCCTACATGTTAATAGTTGGTGATGTTTACTCTTCTTCATTGAATGGTTTATCTTTCTTCGTTATCATCTTGTTTTCTACATTTGATCATTTAAAAGAAGTTAAAGTTGCAGAATTTATCTTCATATACTCTGCTTCTGGCTTTTAAAGATCTAAATGTTTGTCTTTTGATATTGTGATAAATAAATTATTGAATGCTTCTTTATTATAGTTGATTATCTCATATATTTTTGCTATCCATCACTTTAAATTATAAAGGATCCAACATTGGCATTATCCTACCTTGTGAAGAAACCTAATAAAATATGTTCTCAGATCTCAAACCTTAACACAGACCCCATAGCCCAATGGATGCGTAAGCAATATTTCAGCCGCTTTATAAAACAAAATAACATAGTCCTATTTATTTAACTAGCCTAATATCTGAAACCTGAAACATATCTAAATCTTACAGAGAGATCCCTCTATGAAACTGGAAGGGCTAGATCCCAGTTTCAAAGTAGTTGGATAAAGTTACCTCTGATAAATTTCTTCTTCCTCCTGACAACCTCTGGGAATTTACAGAGCGTGAACAAGATGCACATATGGGATGAAGGTTTGGAAATGAATTGAAATGCAATGAGAATGAATTGCACAAAACAGAGTATTGGAAACAATTAATGCAAATAACATATATCTACAGGATTGGTGCATACAAATGAAGGTTAAAATGAAATCTGAGTTTTAATTACCAAAACTAATGTAAATGACATAATTGGGATGCATATGAATTGAATCCAGTCCATAATCAAAACCAAAATTGAATTGCATGTAAACAAACAACACAATATTAATCTACAAAATAAATAAAGCATGACAACACTTACCCTCACTGAGGGGCCCTTCCTAGGAGGCCAGTACTGCTAAGAAAGACTCAGATCAAGCTGGAAGGATGCTCAATTTAGCAACAAAAATCAATTCTTCATTGAGATAAAAAACTCTATTTTTACATGGCTTTCAATTCCTTAAAGCTTTCTCCCAAGAATAAATCTCTTATTTACAAAAACTTCATGAAAATAATGGCTACCCTTCTCAGCCCTATAAGGATCTTATTTATACATGAAATCCATGGAGGAATGGATAAAACCAAATCCCCAAATTCATAAAACAATTTTTACAATTTTAGGATAAATCTAAAAAAATCTGGGGTTTTCATCAATTTGGGTAGATTCAAGTTATAGATCCACCCATATCTTCCAAAACAATTCAATTTTTGGAAAAGTGCTCACAATTTACTCAATTTTCCACATTCTAGACAAAACCCATATTGTAGAATTTCTAGATCTGATACCATATGCATGAAAATCGAGGCACAAGTTGGCAATTAGAGATTTATACTAATTTTTGTAGAATCATTCCCCATGAGCTGGAGGTCCACACGTGCGAGCTGGGTGAATTTTGACTTTCAAGTTCGCATGTCGACATCATTCTGGACAAAACCCATGTCCTCAATTTTCCTCTGGTACTAGATGCCTGTAGGATGTTGGTATCAGATGAGCACAGGTGACAAATAAACACTGGTACTAGATTAATGCAGGTACCGGATGACTGTAGAACCTTATGGTATCATGTGACTTGGAGTGTGAGTATCGTATGAGCGTAGGTACTAGATCACTATAGAACCTTCTGGTACCAGATGACTTGGAGTGTGAGTACCAGATGACCTTGAGTGTCGTCTTAGAACCCCGTCTTAATACAATTTCCACAACAAGGCTATTATATAGAATAAAGCACATAGATAACTATTCTAACTATTATTACCTTATTACCTAACATTGATTATCTTATGTACATCAAGAGATAGCCAAGTGAGTGTATCATTGATCAAAATGAATGGATTACTCATAGTTTTAGGCAACATATTGAATATAGGTCGCAAAAGTGAGGTGTATGTGGATGTCAAAAATGAGACCCAACAATTAGGATATTGGTGTCTCTAGTAGGTTGGTGCTTACAAACTTTGTAACAGTAGGTTGGTGCCTACAAACTTTTATAAAGATAAATTTTTATCTTTTTCTCCTATAAATGTTTCCAAGTTAAACTCTATATATTGTGATTTGGGTTTTCATGCATTTATTATTTTAAAGTTAATGAATGATTGATGAATGCTCAACTAAAGTAAAAAGTATCTTATATGGATTCACCCCCTCTCAATATGAAGATAAGTTTAACATTTTCTTTATATATGAATTAAAAGTGTAACAATGAGTATAGATTCATGATTAATTAATTTCTTACATCTGCTTTATGTACTTTTTTGCTAATATTTAGTGAATTATTATACACATACAAAGCCAACTTTAAGAGTTTTTTTATCATTAATATTAAACAACGTGAAAATCAAAATCATTAACAAAGATGAAATATTAAGATCAATAAATTTTTAAGGAACACTCTTGAAACAACAACAAACAAATAAAGTTCTGTGAGATCGGAAGAGCGTCGTGTAGGGAAAGAGTGTAGATCTCGGT
>CBVK0100154967.1:0-26302 GCA_900067695.1 Picea abies
CGACTTCAAGTCACCCAGGAAAAGGCCTTTGGTATTGATAACCAGGGTCTCTTGAAGGCTTGGATGCTTCTTTCAACAGAAAAGGAAAATAATTGCAAGGAATAACAAAACACAATAAAGAAAACTGAGACAAGACTGTGAACTAGCAAGATTTAGACAGGATCCAGAAAGCCCCCTGAGAATGTATAATTCTGACAAGGAAGAGGAGGACCGCCTCTCAATCTCTTTGACTCCTACATGCTACTGAAACCTCTACAGATAGCATTCACATGCGGGCTGTAGAAGGTTAGGGCACGGGCACACGTGTGCAGGACTTCTGCAGGCCGCGTGTACATCTGTGTGTCCCAAAAATTGTCGTCAAGCAACAGTGAGGGAAAACTGGTATAAAGAACCAGGCTCCCTGCTATCTCAGGCCTTACTGAAAAAGACAGGCAAAGAAACAAAAAATCTAATCTCTTAAACTACCCAAAAACTCAACTAAATCCGGAAACCCTAAAGAGTATCTTCCCCAGTATGGTCGCCAATTCTGTTGTTGGGAAAAATACCCTACGGACTAGCAAACTAGGGTCAGACTTGCATGCAGAATTTGACCGTAAAGAAATTACTCTTTAACCTACCACCCATAACTTAAACCTCTCTTTCACAATACATGCATGGAGAATGACTACTAACCTTTTTACTGATGTTTGGTGTAGATCCTCCATTGCGCTTTGCCCGTTTGCTTGTGCTGCTCCTTCCAAAGACAATCCTGCAATTAAGACAAACCACTACGCATGCATGCTACTTTTCTACTTGAGGGTTAGAAATTAAGAATAAATCAAACAAAGCATCGATAACTCATGCATTTGGGACGGGAAAAGTATTCTTTTATTATTTTCAAAATGAATCAACTTACAATCAAAGTCAAGACCGACCACCACTCCTTGATCCTGATCCTGGGCTCCTCCTCTTCCTTTGTCCTCCAACTGCTTTGCGTTAATTCTCCTTAGGCTTGAGGAAAGGCTAAAGGGTTGGGACAGTGGATTCGGAAAATGGGCAGAGTTTCTTCGCTTATTATTTTCCTCCTCCAAATAGTACCCCTACCCCCTCTTTTATAGGCTAGAAGGAGCTAGGGTTTTGGACGAACTCTCGGCCATGCATGGCCGGGAGTTTCAGTTAACTAACCCATAGCTTTTTGTCCCATCGACAACTTTCCTATTTTTGTGTTTTGTTAGGTAAACACGGTCTGTAGTAGGCCTGCCAGCATTCACACGCATGTAGTAGTGGGTTAGGGCGCATGTACCTTGACCCAAGAGGATTTTCAAGAGTTTGTTCATCATAATTTTTGGCAAGGAAGAGATATGAGTTGTCCTGATGCCAGGTAAGCATGTGTGGTGCAATTTAGGGTTATAACAATAATCTTACTAGGGATGTGTTTGAGAAAAGCATCTACTATTTTATCTTCAACCCTACTAGACGTGGAATACATTTTTTGAAAGTGCATTGTAGCTTGTTGTTTGATTTGGTTGAAGTCTTTAAGGATTTCCCCTTCTGGAGTTTTGATTTTTGAGATTTGGTTTTCCCAATTTCTGAATTTTTCCTGTCTATGGAAGAAGGAGGTGTTTCAGTCCCCTTCTTTCAACCATAAGCTTCTAGACTTTAAGTGCCATGTGATTTCCTCTTCTACTAGTGCTTGCATATATTCCTTGTGTATTTTTTGTTCTCTTATGATCTGATTTTTTTGGATCGTAGTTGTTTCCATTTCCTCCTCTAGATTTTCGAGTTGTATCTTTTAGTCCCTGGCTTTCTTTGCAATGATTTTTTTCTCCAAATATTTAAGATTTCTTTTACCAATTTTAGCTTTGGCTCCCATATGTAATTGGGCGAATCGGAGATTCACTGATTCCATGTTTTAGCAATGGACTGAATGAGATCTAGGTGATCCAACCAAAGAGGGTTGAATTTGAAGGGGATGGGGCACCCATTTTTTTGGGCTTCAAAGACTAGTATGATAGGTCAGTGATCTGATCCTGCCCAGGGAAGGTTCAAGGAGCGCGATTTTTTTGGAAGTGCCAAAAGAGAGTTATTGATCAAGAAACGGTCCAACCTTGCTGCTATGTTCCATGGGCCAGCTCTTCTATTATTCCAAGTGAAAATTGCCTTGTCTGAAGGAACGTCAAAGAGATCCAGATATGAGATAAGATATTCTAGCCTTTCATGGAATTGATCTCTCACGACAAAACCACCTCATTTTTGTTTTGTCCCTCTGGTTGTATTGAAATCTCCAGCAATAATAATGTTTCTACGGGGATTGTCAGTGTCCAGGTCTAGAAGGGATTTCCAACATTCATTTTTTTCTATATAGTTATTGGGCATATAAACATTTATTATGGTGTATTGTGTACCTGAGTCTTTCTTGAGGAGAGTAACCATTAGCCAGAACTGCGTTTACACATGATCTCTTAGGTCGAATTCCTCGACATTCCAGAAAGTTCCTATTCCTCCCAATGCCCCTCTAGATATGACTGGTCTTCCTTTGCTTTTTTTCCAAATTTTTGAAGATCTTTGAGGGTTTCTTGCTCCCTCATTTTCATCTCCTGGAGCATGAGGATTGAGGGATTTTCTATTTGTAGAAATTTTTGAACTTCTTCTTTTCTTACCCTACTTCCTAATCCTCTGTAATTCCAGGAGGCAAATTTCATCATTTATCAGTTTATTTTGGTGCCCCCCCTTTTGAGGGTTGTGAAGTTGTTCCCATATGATGGGCTTCCTTGTTTTTCCTAGATTTACCATATTTCTTTAGTCTCTCCTCTATTGTTTTGTGGATGCCTAGTTCATTTTCTATGTCTGTAGCCAATTCTCTTTTATTCCTTTGGGATTTTCTTCCAGGTTTCTTTGTGTTGGACAATTGAGTTAGTTTTAGGTCAGAATCACTGTCTGAGGTGTCCTGCCTTTTCTCTTATGACATTTTAGGAATCTCTGGGGTTTGGCTGCGGATTGATTTTGTTGTTGAATCCCCACTCAAGTCCAGGACTTATTTTTCTTTTTCTTTTCCTTTACTGTTCCCTTCTCATGTCTCATCTTTTCCCTTTTTAACATTCTCTTCCTAGGCTTCCTCTGTTTTTCCTTCTAATTTGAGACCAGTGTATCTGTTATGATTTGATTCTCCTTTGTGTGGAGATACTAGATGTGCTTCTTTTGGATCTGGGGGTTTTTCTCGCTGGCTATGAGTCGGGATGGACTGATTTTTTCCGTTTTCTTTTTTCTACTTTGGTTGTTGCCATCGATCTTGTTTTGGATCTTGATCCTGCGTTTCTTTGGCCTCGGGACAGGATTTGGAAAAATTTCCATATTTGTGACAAGCTTTACATTTGAAGGGGATTGTTTCATAGTCAACTTGTTGGATGTAAGACCAACTATCTAGGTTCAGTTTTATTGCTTCTGGGAGTCCTTTTTCTAGATCTACTTCCACACAGAGCCCGATGCATGCCTGTAAACCCTCTCATGGTTCAACACAATTCATATACTTTCCTAGTGTGTTTCCTATGTTTCTTATGGTATCATCATTCCCGCAATGGAGGGGAAGGAAAGACAATCTTACCTAGACAGGGATTGTTGAGGGAATGTCGTTTTCTAGACCAAAATAAGGATTCCACTTATTTAAGTACATTCCTCTTTCACCCATGAAGTAAGATCCGCTTCGAAATATCATATCTCTATCTTATTGTTTTTCAAACAGGAAGGCAAAGAATCCCTTACCACATAAGGCTATCGACATTTATCCCTGGATCAGCTTGCGCCAGTTTTCTTCCAGGCAGAGGTGCATGGATTTTGGGGATGGACAGATTCTGGTAAATTTCTCGATCAATCCTTTGCTCACCAGTATAAGAGAAAGGGGCCACACTCAGGGGGAGAAGATGACCACCTTAGTAATTTCAATAGCTTTTTTAACAAATCTCAAGGGGGTGGCTTGGAGGATTTTGCGTAGGATGAGATTAAGTCCTGGAAGGCCTGCAGGTCTGAGGACGAGGATCCTGGGGGCAGATCCCCTCCCTTAGAGGGAGCCATTAAGGCTCTGAAAACCACAACTGCTAAACCCTAAACGCATATCCACAACGAGATTGAACTCATAATTATCCAGTACATCTTGATTTGATTTAATAACAAGTGTAAATAACATAAATTGAATTTTTTTTTGCTAATATTACCCCCCACTCCCACCCTCAGATAGGGCCCTTTTTATATAAAGAAATGATGGTTATTCTATTTTTAGAAGGGATACAAGAGATAAAATAGTTGCACAACCTAAAATATACCGTAAAATCCATCAGAAAGTGCAAAATTTATATTTTTTTGCAATTTTTTAGAGTACATGCAGGTTTTTAGGTATGCAGCTGGTGTATGTATGCGGGATTTTAGGTATGCAACTAGCATATGTACGTGCTCCACACATGTATTAGGGCACATACACCATACAAAAAAGTATTTTTTGAGAGGAAATCCAGTAAAAAGGGTTGGCATATGTGTGAATGAGTAGGCCAACATCATAAATGGCTAGTAGTGGCATTTTGAGTTATAACAATAGGGCCAAATTGTAAGAGGATCCAAGGGGATATTGAATCATGGATCAATTTTAGTGATAGAGGATGAGGAGCAGGAGGCTTTGAAGGATGAGCAGAGTTTACAGACTTCTAGTGTGGGGATTCAACCTTTAGATGGGAAGAGGGAGTTAGTGCCTTCCATTTATATCAAGAAACCCAGTTGGTATGAGATGATATTGATGGATTCTCAGAAGAAGAAGGACTCTACGAGCACATTAAGGGAGAGAAGGCCTTCGAAAATTTTTCCAAACTTTCTAACATTGATATGTAGCATCATCAATTTTGTGACTTGCAGTATTTAGGGAGAAGTTGACCAATATGATTGGAGGGATACTAGTGTGAAGGATGATGTGTATGACATTGTGCCAGGGTCGAAGGGAGAACTAGTTCCAGGTGGGTATTCAGGAAATACATTCCTTGCTAACAGGGAATGTTGATGCTTGGTAGCATCAGACACGTATTTCTGCATAGGTCTAAGTGTCCAGATGGGTGGAAGTCGTCCAAAACCTTATACCTTGAGAATTTACTTTAATTAAAGGAGTTATTAAAGTAGAGTGCTTTTATTAGTGAGTTGAGTTTTATTTAATGAAATTCTTTAATTAGTATTAGTTAATTAAATAATGGTCATTGATCTCAAGTGAGTTGAGAAGTAATGTCATCCATCAATCACTTTGGATATTAGGGTTAGGTCATAACTCAATCTTATAAAAGCAAGGCTAGGGTGAAGGAGAAGACACTTTTTTCACACAAAGATAGAAAATAAGGACTTTGGTAGTGTGGAGTCATTTTAGAGTATATAAGAAAAGAAGGACTTTTCCTTACAGTTGAGAGAGAAAATAAGGAATTGTTATCAAGAGAGTTGGATCACAAAGGATTGTGATTCAAAGATATCTTGGATAGGTGAAGAAGGACTTCCATATAGAGATCTAGACCAAAGGGAGAAATTGAATAGTCATACAACATAAGGATCGTCCATCGTAGAACAGTGCTGGTATTCTGGTACAGATAATGCAACAGTCACGATGTTGTCGTACAGGATCGTACAATAATAATGGAAGCAAATCATCCAGTCACATTTTGATTTACATTGTCTCTTTTCGAATTGGGCCATTTTTCCAACAAGGGAGCCCTTGTAAGATTTGAAGTTATTTGAATGATAAGCTTAGTTGATGGGAAGAATATCTTTGTGTATTGTGCATTAGTTTTTGGTTTCTAGTATTTCTTCCACTATCTTTATTTGAGTTGAATATTCCAGCAATGTATTTTTGTTTTGCGAGTTGCTAATCTGATTTGTAGTAAGGAAATCACTAGATAAAACGATACCTAGGTGATGGAGTAAGGATTTCAACATCCTTGATGTGCTCTCCCACGTTCCCTCACCCTTGGAATGCCAAGAGAGTGAAATCCAAAAAAAATGGTAGATGGGAATGAGGATGAATTTCTTACAACCAACATAGTTAGATAATAGTGAGCTTCTGGTGGACGTTGGCCAAGGATAACAATGTGTTGGAGCTAACCACCATAATGCCAAACCTACCCTTCTTAATTTGCTTAATTAAAATTTTTACTCAATGCAAACCTTGTATGTAAATGCTTCTTCCATCCTCTATAAATGGAGGTGGGTCTATGGTATCCTCTGGACATTTGGGACTCACCATCATCTTAGTACCCACAGATATAGAGTTTTGTAGCTGGACCTCCACATGCCCCTCCTTGGAGATGGATCAGACAGGTGGCAAGGGACGTGTATCCCAAATGTAATCGCATGATTGTGATATTAGTGCCCTATCTAGGGAGCGTGACATATTAATTTAAATATAGCTAGATTACCCAAAAATAAATTCCATTATGATTATAATTTAGACATTTTTAAATTTTCAAAACCACTTTATTTCATGTATTTATTTTTTGATATCGCAAAATTAAATTTTAGTGCATTTTTTAAAAGAGCAATTTTGTAGTGTATTATTTTTTTCTTTAAAATAAACATGTGCAAAATACCTATTTTTTCTATATTTAATGTTTTTAAAGAAAAATGGACATGTCATTTTTGTGTTTTTCATGTGTTTCTAAGGGAATTTAGGGAATATTCCCCTAGATTCTCTTGAAACTTTTAGGTTTTCATGTGTTTTTAGGGAATTTAAGGAATATTCCCTAAGTTTTCTATTTTACTCGCAAATTTGTGATTATATTTGCAATAGTGTTGATATTGATAAGTTCATTAAGATCACCTAGGTTGATTTTCAATAGATGGGGAAATGACTGCTCCCATGTGTCGTGATGCCGCCATGATGTGAAGACATGAGGAATAATGATGAAGGGCCGTACTCTTATTTTTCTCACGAGGCGGAGAGGGTACTAGAGGGGGAGTAAGAGACTCCTCCCACCATATGCTAAGATGGTAGTTATGGGTGGTGAATTCATATGGTTGTATAGTGAAAGGACCTCCCAAAATATTAAATGGAGGACTGCCTCATTATGGGGAGGTATTGGGAGTAGTTGGGGTCATCATATTCTAGAGATGAGAGGAGGGAAGGCACCTAGTATCATGACTCTCTTGGTAGAGAGGAAGGTTATTTTATTTGATGATCAACACACATTTTAAGCTAGCTCATGTTCCCTAGAGAATTATGGTCGAAAAATCATTGGCATCGATCTCATGATAGTTCCAGGGTGCACCTCCACTTGGTTTTGAGGTATCCCTTTCTACTATAATTTCTCAGGAGTTTTCTTTGATGCTCTAATTTATACTTTTGGATTAGTTCAGGGTTAGTTGTTTATTTATATTTCTTAGTAAACGGAGTATCCAATTGGTTTTATTTTCATCAAATGTTTTGTTAGTATTCTCTAGGAGAAATATAGAAATCCTACCTTTATTTTCAAGTTGACCTCCCATCCCTGTTTTAGTCCAATATTTTTTGGTGTGTTGTTAAAGTGGGTCTCGAGCCATGTTTAGAGTTCTTTCTCTTCTGTTAGAATGGTTGGTAGAGAGGGGAGAGGTCGTAAGAGAAACATTGGTGTTGATTCCCAAAAGGATTCAACCTCGAAGAAACCTAAACATACCTCTAGGGAAGAAAAATATGCATGGAAAGTAGAGAAAGAGTATTAGGAGAAATGCTTTAAAAATGCTAAGACAAAGGTAAAGGAGATTGAGAGAAAAATTAGGAGTAAAATAAAAAACCTAAATGATTGTCAGGTATTGAGGGAATTTGAGAGATGGGTGAAAGACCCAATGTATTCTAGAACCCGGGAAACAAAAAAAAATGGATTGCAAAAATTTACTGGCTAGTTAAAACCTTGATTGCAGAGGCCCTAGAAAAGAAACAATAGGAACAACAAGATATCCTTTATACCATTAGGATATTTGAAGGTAAATTTGAGGTTGTGTACAAGGCTATCTTTAGGATTGGAATATAAATTACAGAGGTTGCAAAGGAAAATACAGGTGGGAAGAATGAGGAGTGTTATGTTGGATTAGTCGGTACTTAGGCCAACACTATTAAGATTAATGAAGATCTCCATCCCTTAGGTATTGCACAGGAGGAGATCAAGGAGGAAGATGTGTTGCTAGAGGTGCCAGTGGAGGAAAGTCCTCAATCTCTCGTTGCTTGATGTTGGCATCATTTTTTAGTTTTATCACTATAATGAATTGTCATACAATGCTAGCTATGTTATTTCTTTCTTTATGCAGGTCACTAGTTAGATAGAAAACTATAAACAATTTGGACAAGTATGAAAATCGTCATATGGTGGAGGACATGGTTTCCTTTAAGGCGGACCTCTACCAAGGAGAATTGCAAGTATTTCTTTTGTATATAATGTGAAAATTTATCTATGGTTTTCATTTCAAAAAAAAATTCATTAGGATGCCCAATTGATATATTTCCCTCCAATTGGTGCATCTAGATGTTAATGTTTCAAAATGATCCCTTTACTCCAACTTTTAAATGCCTCTCCTTAGAACTCTCTTTCTTTACTCCACCCGTATATTCCTCCTTCTTCCCTCTTCCTTTACTCAAGGCAATAGCTAGAGTTATTTACGCATTCCTTTCCCCCCTTAACCCCACCTTCCACCTTCCCCTTTACTCCCACATTCTACCTTCTCCTTTTCTCTCATCTCCATCCTTTCATTAATTTATTTTTATTTTCCCTCCCTTTCCTTATTCCCTTTTTCTTCTTCCCTTTCCTTTGCTCATCCTTCCTCTCTTCATGTCTTACATTTCTCTAATTCTTCCACTCCTTTCCTTTCCTTTCCATTCTCCTCTTCCTTTTTATTTTCACCTAAGGTGGAGGGTGTAAGGTAGGACTATCTCACCCTTTCTATCATACCTTTTCCTATAGATTCAACTTTTCCCATTTTCCCCACCTTCTATATTTATTCCATTTTCCACCTTTCTCTTTCTTCCCCACTTTACCTTTTCCTCCTTTAAACTCACCTTTATCCTTTTCCCTTGGCCAACACCCTTACCATCTCCCATTTTCTCTAAGTAGAAGGTGAAACTCTTAATATATTCCCTTAATCATCCCACATCATCCACCCTCTACCTCCACCCCATCTATCTCATACCCTTTCCCTCCCTTCCTTCTACCTTTACCCTTTTCTCCTGACCAATCTCCCATTTCCTTTGGGAAAAAGGTAAATCTCTTGACCCCTTCCCTTACTCCTCCCACATGCTCTACCCTCTTCCTTTACCCCCATATTTCACCCCCAATTACCATGTCCACATCCCCTCTCTCCTCTCTTGTCCCTTCCATGTCCTCCTTAAGATTTTACCTCATATTAGGTATTAGTTGTGATGCAAAAAACAAGTGTCAATCAAGGATGAACTGGCACAAGACAAAGATGACTTGGAATGGGTGACTCGGTACATGGAAATAAAATTTAGAAGGGGAAACTACAAGGCATGAGGATCATAAAAACCTTGATTCATTCACAATACAAGGTGAACACACTCACACTTAAAAAGTGCTAAGATTTATTTAATGATATCAATATGAACACACTCACACTTAAAAAGTGCTAAGATTTATTTAATAATATCAATATGGTATTGCATTTATGCACCAGTTCCAATCATTGTAATTGAATACACCAACAATCTAATGGTGTCTATAAATTGATCTATGAGGGGCCATATCATTAGCTACAATTGACCAAATTGAGTGATTGAATGATTTTTGGAAAGGGCATGACATATAGAGCTAGATGCAAGGGATTTCAATGTTATCACGTCCAATTATATTGTGCATGTGCCTAAAATAACATACTAAAAGAGGGTAGTTCTTAAATGTTCAATGAAAATTTATGTTGATGAAAGGTGCTCATTTATTATATTGGAGAATATGTTGAAATCACACTGAGATATATTTGGAGAGCACATCGAGACTTTTAGTTGTGGGCTTTCCATTTTGGATTTTTGAACATAAATTGGTCCAAAGTTTGTTGTAGTAGAATTTATTTCGAGCTTTCAAGTAAGCATTTTAAAATTTTGATTGATATTGGGTTAAATCATGTTTACTTCCATTTTGTGTTCTTTTGCACTATTGTATGCATGGAAAATTTATTTAAGGGTTAAATTTCATCGTTTGGATTGTTTTTTATATTTTTTTTCAAAAGTGATCTCTTAATTTCCATTTTTTCCCAAAAACAATTCACCTAAATTTATTAGGATAAAATTATTTCTCTTCGAAATCACCAATTTTTTTAGAAACTGTATATAAAATCCTTAAAAAATGAATATTTTTTACAAAAATATGACAAATACAAACAATTTTATAGTTGACATTCTAACAAATAATAAGATTCACTAAGCTTCTTACACTCTAAAATAAGTATAGTTCTTTAAAAATTTCCATGCTATGCACGAGTTTTCAAAATTATATTGTTGGACACTTTGAAAATTGAAATACAACATTGTAACTTTCTTGTATGTGCATATGGGTTGCATAAAGTAATAAATAACATACTACTTATGTTGTTCTCACCACAAATTCTTTTAATACAACATTTCTTATAAAATATTACGAAAAAATCTACATAATATTAACCACATAGAATCTTAATGCATTCCTTATAAAAATGATTTTGAAAATACAACTTTGAATAGTGCCTATTACTGAACATCATTAAAAAAAGACACACATAAAAAATCATGGAACCCATGTCTTCATTAGACTTCCGTATATCTTTGAATCACATTCTAAATTTGTATATATCAATCATAAATCAGATCTTGTTAAATCATGAAAAATGCTATATTTTAATTTTAAGAATATTTTTAAATAACAATTGATTTATAAAAAATAAATATTTCACAATCAAGATTTAAACCCTAATGTAAAAGATAACATTTCTTCCTCTCAATAACCCAAGTTAGAACCAATTTACAAACATAATTTTTGTATGAAAACAAAAATAAAAATATTAAAAAATATGTATGTTAACCAAGTTTTAGTGAAAGATTTCTTTTACTTCATATATATTTGATTTTATATAGCTCGTAATAATAGTATCATAACAAAAATAGTTAATGCATTTTGTTAATATATACATTGTTTTAAATTATAACTAGAGGATTTATATTATAAAAAGGTTATAAAAGAAATTGCAGAACATAATACACCCAAAGAAGATTTGTTCCATTACACATTAAAATAGAGAGATTGTCCAACAAAAAATATAGATCCGAGAAGCTCTTGTAGCACATCAAGTGAATTTCAAACTAACAAGTATAGTATCTGAAAATGATACCTAAAAGCTTAACTACTTTGAAAAACATGAATCAAAATTAAAAATAATAGATAAAAAAAAGATTCATCTTGAATTACTTCCTTCCTCTACTCTACTGGAGATCTATTCCTAGTAGTTTGCTAAGATAAAGTGTTTCCACTCAGGAATCCATTCTTTGAGGTTGAGAAAGGCACAAGTATACCATGTACATTCTATTGTTTCTTGACCAAGAGATCTACAGCCTACTTAAGGTTGACCAATTCAGATCCCAAAGATGCAATACATTTTGTCTAATATTCGAGGAGAGTTGCCAAGTCCACTGAATCAAGTGTCATAAGTTGAAAATTAAGGAATGAAAGATAATGTGACCTCATTATTAAGGACTAAGGTATCTATTTTTTGTGAAGTGGTAAGGGATGCTATTAAGTCTACTTCGGTGTTGTTGCTTCTCAAAATATGATAGAAACTGAGATGGGGGGATGAAGAGGTAAGATGCCTTATCCAATTGAGCACCAAGGCTAGTTTAGGATATAAATAATTAGTTCCATTTATCATGTGCTTTATTATTATTAGTGATTCCCCAATCACTCTCAACTTTAGAATGTTAAGCGACTTAGTGATTTTCAACCCCTGATATAATCCATACACTTCGTCTAGGTTGTTGGAAAAGAGACCTAAACTAAATGTATATGTAGCTACCAAATTTCCTCTAGAGTTATAAATAACCCCTATGCATCATCAAAGAAAAGAAAATTGGATTTTTTCTTATCTTTCCAAGCTTGAAGTTATTCTTGATTCATATGAAGTTGCTAGCTCGATCTTGAGGATATTGGAATACCTATAGACTTGGAATAAAGAGTGGTATTGGTAACCTATTCCAGCTATATCTCTACATCGTTCTCAAGAATTTGCAGAGAGGAGAGGTGTAATCCTTTATAATTTATGTATTACGTTAATAGGATTATGGCTCTATTTGCCACAAGTTCAAGTTTGGTTGACTCCTGCTAGAAGATTTCTTGCTAACCAAACTTTCCAAAAAATATATTTTGGGAGAGAAATCCACAATCATTTCAGTAAAGGTTTGTTTTTTAAGGACCCCTAGTACATATTTCCCCATTTACCAAATAAACTCTTCCAAGAGTTTAGCCTGTGATAATGATGCACAATCCCTTTCAGTGCTTGTTGCTCGACATGGTATTAAAATTGACATCCCAATAATATATGGTGAGTAGTTTTTGCATCATCCAAGCAAAGAGTGCATATAAAAGGGAATTGAATCCCTCTTGTTTCCAAATTCTCTACATTTTGTATTTTTCCAAGCACCAAAATCCAACAAAAATTGTTGATTTTAGGGATGCCTTTTGTGTGCCAAATCTGATTCCAAATAGATGTGATAGGAGGAAGAATTACTTCTACTAACTAAGACTCATAACCTTTGTTCATTGAATAATTAGGCATTCCCCACCCATGTTGATCAATAGATGATCTCCTTCTAGGAGCACATCCTTTGAGTAAGGTTGTAAGCATTGGATTAGAGAAGAAAAATTAGGAGGTGGAGGACCAAAATTCCAACCATTAGAAGACCAAGAGAATAAATCATACATATTCCTTTTACCTTGAGAATCAATCCAAACTTTCAATGGTTATACCTCTTAGAATTGAAGTAGTGGTTGGTTTCCCATATTGTCGCCATTCCATATATCGATCATTTTCCCATTTCCAAGGACCCAAGGTAATTTCAATTGGATAATTGGAATATAAAATTTTATCAATTTCCATATAGGGGAACCTTCTCTAGAGGAGGGGGTCGAAGCCAACGTTATACCATAAATTTCCACACCAAATTTTCATTTGTGAGATGGCCTACTCCATTCCCTAGCTTGCAACCATAAATCCCATTCTTATCCATCAGTTTCATATAAAAAATAACACTTTTGTTGCCATACACTATTCACCCATTTGCAAATGACATATATATGCTATTTTCCAGTGTACAAACCATGTATGCCCTCAATTTTATGAAAAAATAAAATATTCCACATTTTTGGGTGGGGTTTTCGGTTGGGCTCATTCCCAAACTTACCTTGGTCCATACACAATGGAATACAACCACCCAAACCCCTTGAGGATGGCATATAAGAACCTATTGATGGCATGGATGGGGGGGATAACCTAGGTGCAATATTATGCTAATGAATTTGCAAACTTCCCTATTTCCCCGAGCCTTTAAGTAGCATCCCCATGATCTAGAAACTTGTTTTCTATCATTTTGTCATCTCTCATATATGATTGTAGGGTGCATTCCTATCCCTTATGAGTCATTTTAAGAAGAGCCATTTTGTTTATTTGATGCTTGAAGGGCCAGTGAAAGAACCTAGGCAGTTGGCTTCGTGGTAGTGTCGATAGTTAGAGTCGGGTTGTAACTACCTACTTATATTGTTTTCAATAAAAGAGTTTTCTTTCCCTCCATATATGTGTAATATTTTTTAATCTATTTATATATGTTAACTTTCTTTATATATTTAGATTTTTCATAGTATACGTATAAATTGATTTCATAACTACCTTGTCAGGAGCGAATCAAAGTTTGAGAGAGAGGAACAACACCAAACGTTAGGATACAAGATGTGACCTATTTTGTTCTCTCTCACAAAGTAGTTATTTTTTTTTGATTTTGTGTGTGTGAGGGTAAGATTTGTATTTTAGATACGGTCTGGCTCTATTGTGACATGACCCAAGGTCACAATGTAAAAATACCATAAAAATATTGGCGACCATACTGGGGATTTTTGTTATAGTTTGGGTCGGTCTTAGGGTTTCTTGTGTTGTCTTGATTTTTGTAATTTTATTATTCTCTATGATTTATTTCAAATCATTTTCCATCTTAGAATCTTTTAACAAGTTTCTGGAAACTTCCCTTTGATTGGAAATTTATTTTTTTGAATTTTTGTTGAGCCATACACGATTTGACTTTGCTTGAATAACGTATATATGTGATTTTCCTATATTTGACTAGTGAATGTACGTTATTTGTTGTGTATACAGTTGCGTACCAGAGTATGAACTTGGTCTTTAGTACTTGTTCTCAGTTTTGGGAGGATTTAAGTTGGTTGTTCAGTATGATATGAGCCTTATGGGTTTGCTTTTTCCTTTGATTATTGTGTTAAGTCTCTGAAAACTTTGAAATCATCCTAAAGGTTCTTTCTTTTCTTAGGTTGGAATTTTGGTTATAAGGTTCTTTAGGTCGGTTGAAGGGTCAGTTGTGTGTGTTTCGGCTTAGTTTCTAGTTGATTGTTGTATTCTAGTGATTATAGACTTTTTTCTTTCTTCCTTTTTACCTTCTTCCCTTCATTCATAAAAAGAAAAAGAAAATTTTCATTTTAGTTGCATTTCTTTTATTTTTAGTAACAAAAAAGAAAAAATTAATTTGGTTGTTAGTCATTCTTCTCTTGATCCCTTTCCTTTCAAATTTTCAAGAAAATAATTTGCTTACCAGCACTCAGGTCTTGTGCATTTTGATTGCTTTGATAGTTGTTGGCTTCGGTTACAGTTGCATTTTATAACAAAAAAGAAATATTGTCTGCAAAGATCATTCGGCTCTATTATGCATTGTCCTTCAAAGTGTATTTTAGATTTGCATTGAAAAGTGGTTTAAGATATTGCATACAATAAAAAATACATTGTTTTCATTTTTGAAAAGAGTATAAAAGAAAGAGTTTGTTTTCATTGATTTGAAGCATTGTTATACCCATTTTTTAGTGAAGAAATTACACTCATTGTTTTTATTGGGACAAGTTGGTACAACGCTCTTTCGATGCATTGAAGAAAGATCTATTTTCAAATCCCTTACTTAGCCCCCCATATTATAATAGATATTTTCTACTATATCTCGCAGTAGTTTAATCTTCAATCGACATGGTCTTAGTTCAGGAAGATGATAAGCTAAAAGAGAATGTCATATATTATTTGATTTGATCCTTGACAAGACCTAAACTAAAGTGTTCACATGTCGAGAAACCAGCCTTAGAAGCATTCCATGTTGTTCATCATCTCAGGCATTATATTCTATTGTGCAAGATGGTCATCATCGCTGACATTAACCCTTTTTAGTATGTTTTGAATTAGTGAATAATTGGTGGGAAGTACAACAAATTAATTTTTGTTCTTCAAGATTTTGATTTGTATTTTTCTTCTTCCAAATCCAAGAAGTTTTTTGTCTTCGTTGAACTTATGTCGGAGTTCCCGGTAGAGAATGAGGATAACGAAGTTAATGACTCACTTCCATATGATCATACATTCCTCATCTCTTCATTCAATCCTTGGTATGGAGATATTATTATATATCTCCATACTTTGAAGTTTCCTCCACATTTCCCATGAGACGAATGAAAACGAACTCGCCACCTAGCAAAGAACTAGATTATTATCACTGACACTTTGTATCGACGAGGGGTAAACTCAATTCTCCATTGTTTCCTGAGTCGTGAAGAATCATAGTTAGTTTTGAATACTTCCATAGTGGAGCATGCGACAGTCACTTATCATGGTTGGCCACAATCTAGAAGATTTTTCAAATCATATATTTCTATCTAACAGTCTTTAGAGATTTCATTGAAACGGTCAAGAAATTCCACCCTTGACAAATATTTACTAAAAATATGTGTGCACATCCTCCTCCCATGTTTCCCATTATTATTGTTAGGCCCTTCACAAAGTGGGGGGTATATTTTATGACATGCCACCTAGTTTTTTCTAGGGGGAATCGATACATCATAGTGGTCGTTGACTACTTTGTGAAGTGGGAAGAGGCCATGCCGACGTTCGCTAATGATGGTGAAACCATAGCACTTTTCATATTTAATCGGGTCATATCTAGGTTCAAGGTTCTGAGAGATATTTTCATTGACCATGTTAGTCACTTCTAGAACCACATGATGTCCAAGTTAGCATTAAAACTAGGTTTTAGGTAGGAGCACGTGTCTCCTTACTATCCTTAGGAAAATGGTTAGGTTGAAGTTGTTAACAAATCCTTCAAAACCATTTTGAAAAGGGATTTCAACATGACCAAATAAAATCATAATTTGATGTTATATCTGGCATTGTAGGCCTACCGAACTTCGGTTAAAACCACAACATGCTTCTCTCCTTTTCAACTTGTTCTCTTAAATTTTTTGTTGAGCTCCTCCCTAACACGAATCAACTTGAAGAACGCCTCGATTACTTAGAACATCTTGATGAACAACGTCGAGATGCTACTTTAGAAAATGAAGTGCATAAGAAACATGTCAAGGCTCAATATGGTAAGTCTATTCATCTGAGGGTGTTCTCCAAAGGAGACCTTATTTTGGTCTATGAAGAAGACAAAGATGCCTTGGGGAAAAGCAAGTTCAACCCCATGTGGCATGGTCCTTTTATTGTGTGACGTGTGTTGGAAAAAGGGGTTACAAATTGGCATATTATGAGGGAAATGTGTTGTCGGAGCCCATAAATGGGCTCTACCTTAAAAAGTACTATGCTTTAGCCACACAACTCGAGTACTAGTTATATTGTAGTATTTTTATATTATGTATATAGCTTTGCATAGATGTATTTTTTTTTCCCTACGATGTTAATTTTTGTACTTTTGTTGTGTGGAAGATGCTCAAGGAATCGTCAATTTATGTCAGGTTCACAAATGGTGCCATTTTCCACATTCGAAACCTTGCTTCCACTGCATGGGTGATTTATTCGCCCACTAACCAGCTAGTATCCACTAGAGGTGTTTTTCTCGGGGTAACTACTAATAACGTAGCTGAGTATATTTGTCTTTATTGAAATTTTGTTAGCTCTATCATATGGAATTCAACACCTTCAATTTTATTTAGATTCTCAGTTGGTTGTGTCCCATTTGAATGGTTTATATCGTATTCACGATCCAATGTTGTTACATCACTTCCTGAGAACATACATACATACATACATACATACATACATACATACATACATACACATCCCCACTGGTAGGTCATCTATGATCTCCATAGGGACAAAGCATGTCAAGGCCTCCATGTTCCTTCCCACGCTCTACAATGTCCTGGTTGCATCGTAACTGGACTCTGCTTCGCCTCTTCCCTGACGCATGTGTCATGGGAAGTCAACTAATCTCACTAGTGTTTTATCTGCACATTGAAAGGGCACGTTTTAGTAATATGGATCTCACCAAAAAGACAAGTTATTTTCCCTTTTAATAATCTAATCTAAAAATGAAAAATTAAATAAAAAAAATAATAAAAGTTATCTATATCTCCGAGCACTACACCGGGAGGTACAATCATGTCTGGATCTTATAAAAGTCAATCCCAACATATGGATAATTCTCGATTATAGGTATCTGTCATGCCCACCAATCGAAGAAGTTATCATCAAAATGATTGAATAGAGTTCTTCTACAAGGTGCGCTAATAACTCAGTCCATCATATCAGGGTTGGCTATGGTCGTTGGTGTTCTCTCATGAAAGTCCTCAGGCTCATACCTGGTACTCTCTCAAAAAAGAAAGTACAAAGAACAATACGAAACCTAAATTTTTTATTTCTTCCCCACTTGTAGTCCGTCAACAACGTTTTCATACAATTGAGCATGGTGATGCTCTAGTCAAGTATTGTTGGCCTCAACATTCAACCACATATTTCATTTGAGACCGTGAGGCTTGGTGTAAGAATGGTGATCCAATGATGTGTGTCATGGTGTATAAGATCACCTTGAGGCCCAAAATTTCCATGTTCTTGATTGCATGCCTACTTTCTTAGTGCTATCCTCGCAATATGCAGCTAGATACTCGTCAATAGTTTATCCACCTCCTTCATGAGTCTTGAATTTCACTACTTCACTTCTATGAGAAAGGTGGATAATGAATTAAATATCTTCCACCATTGATCCAGAAATATTAGATGCTAAATGTTTCTTTAAACACACATGGTAACATCTAACCTGGTTCAAAATATTTCTTGATGGTATTGACATCTTTGCAGAACACTTGTGAATCTTTTACTTATCCAAAACTTCTTAAAATGATGAATAATTTGCAGAATAAAGTGAGATAAAAAAAAACAAAAAATAAAAGAACTAATATGAAAAGATTGTATGACTGAGTTCACCTCTCTTAGGCTACATCTTCAAGTCCCCTTTCAATAGTGAGATTGCTCTTCATTAATCTCAAATGTCAAAATTTACAATGAAAATGGACTTACAAATCCAATCTTGAAGTCACACTTCAATTCTATTGCTCAAACCTAGAAATATATGTTACCATTGAATTCCTCTCGAAATCTTGAAAAAAATGAGTATAAACTCGACCATATTTTGAACTAGTTCAATATGACCCTCTTTACATGCCAAACGATGCACTATGGCTCTCATACATGGAAACCTGAACTAGGTATTTCATAGACAACATCATAGCATGAAACAAACATCCCCATCATGCTCCTCTAGAGAAACTGAGAAAAATGAGTGTAAACAAGACTATGTTTGGACATGGCACACAAAATGATGAAACTCCATGACTAAGACATCTCTCGCAACCCTTGGCATGAAAAACGAGGCACTCGTACCCTACATTATACTATGTGCAAACTTTTCCTACCTTGACATCCATGCCTGATCTAAATAGGGTGTGGACCCAACCATGGTTTGAAACTCATGCTAATCGTGACATCAAGTTAAAACTATTCCTGTGGGAATCTCCACAACATAGGCACTTTTGGTGTGTTGGTTAAGTCTTTAGTATGTTGGAGGAGGTCACGGGTTCGACCCCATGTATCTCTCCCCCCTTTAGTGCTTTGTTATAATGTTATATGCTATATATAGCATATAGTTTGGTTATTGTTCCAACCTCTCGTGGATTTTGGGTTTAACATTTAATATATATAACTAGAGGATCAAGGGATATTCCCTCGATCCTATTTTCCCATCGTTTAAACCTTGTATTAAACTTAAATATAATTGAAACCATAAGCAATTAATTCATATGTTGAGGTTATGATGGTAAGTCGTTGGAGTGTTGGACGAGAGACCCAGGTTCGATCCTCCGATCCCTAAATTTTTTTTTATCCAACCTTAGTCATATTAGGCCAATGGGAGACTGCCACGTGGTGGTATTTCATTTGTCCACCTATGCTTGTACAATCATGCCACGTGTCCAATGTCGGTTGGTCCAAGTCACTGCTCGATCACCCATATGGTCCTGTCAACTCAACTATACAGACATGCCATGTGGCATGCTATGGTGTTTCCACTTCAGTGCCACACAACATGTACGGATGAGCCACATGTCACCCCCTTTGATATTTTGACCATGTTTGACCAAAATGTTGAAGAGCCATATCTTTCTCATAAAAACTCCATTTGAGGCGATTTTTGCACTGTTGGAAAGATATCGCTGAGATGTACATAATGAATTCATTTTGTTTTAGATCATTTGAGACAATCAAAATTTGAACATTTTTTGATCATCCTGTACCTCTTTGAGTGTTTCAGATCCTCCTGGATCAACCGTGATGGTTAATGCTTACCCATCAAGCATGAATGCATCTGCATCTGGATGCCAATAGTCAATGAGGAGATTGAGAAACCTTATTTGTGCTTGCATACCATTGGTTTAAAAGAAATTTTATAGTCCACATTGACGAAGATCATTCATAGTGTCATATTCCTCAACCACAACATTATCAACAACATCGTGCTCACACTCTCTCCATTGGAAAAACATGTAAAATTTGAGGAAGTTGGGAGTTAATATATTTAAATTTTGAAACTTGGGAAAATTCATATGATTTTCATAGTTAGGATAGTCTCGATCATCCACGATTTATCCTTAGTAAAATAGCGTATATATGTTATTCTCCTTAATATGAATCACATATGCACATAATTCATGAGAAAAAGGGGAGCACACTCCTCAATTTCTCATGAAATCTTCAGAATGGAAAAAACAAAAATGAAGAGTAAGGTTAGAAGCTTACTCGGTTCAGACGGCGAGTGGTTTTGTTGCTCCAATATCCTGCAATACTTGTTTGAAGTTGAGAGGGTTTTCAACAATGTTGGGCAATTTTGGGTAAATTGTGAAAATGACATGGTAAAATGGTAAATTATCACTATTTAATGTAATTTTTAGACCCACTTTTTCATGGTTTTTCTATTTTTCCTTAATTGAATTTATAAAAAGGGATTTGTAGTGTGGTTGTTGCATTTTCAAGTTGTAGAAGGATACTTTGGACATGTTATGGTTCGTTTCCGGTTGACCGAGTATTTTTAAAGACTCTGGGAAAGTATTGTTCTCATATAATTGCCATTTTGAATAGGTCTCATACTTTGCATTTTCATTTTTGATTTCCACTTTGCCCTAGGGTCGATCCCATTAAATTATGACATGAACCCATATAGCTTCTTTAGAATGTTGTTGTGTTAATGGTAGAGCATATCTTCCATGGGTTCCCTAGCGTAGAACCCCCTTTTGCATTTTGGTACCCATGCTGCAAGTTTTCTATTAGGCTTGGGAGTTCTATTTAATCCCGCCATGACTTTGCATTGAAGTTGCATATCTTCTTCTCAATATTTTTTTCTCCATTACCTACCAGACTCCCTCTAACGTATGCTGCTATGTATGTTATCACTTTTTGGATTTTTCAACAAGTATTGTGTTCTTTACAGACATATAGCATAGGTTCCTTTCTGCCTGCATGATGCATTTATCTGTATCGCTCTCATATCTACAATAGGGTCCACCCCATTCACTCATGACATCATACCTTCAAGCTTCTTTAAAGATGTTGTTTAAAGATGGTAGAGATTACCTCTTCATAGGTGTCCTAGTTAGTACCTCAGTGGAATTTTTTACACCCATGTTGTAGTTTTTTTCCATAGGCTCGAAAGCCTTGTCTAGTCCTGCCACATTTTTGCATTGAAGCCTCATGACTTCTTCTCAATCTCTTTTTGGATAACTTACCCACGGGGCTTCCACAAATTTTTTGAGTTGTAATTGCATTGCATATTAATCTCTTGCACTTCTAGGCCTGATGTCGACTTCAGCTTGTCATTTTTGAACCATTTTCTTATGCATTCTTTCCAGTTTCCATCCTTGCAATTTATTCCTTTGTGACTTGACACCTTTACCCCTGGAGGAGACATTCCCCTGAGTTTCCTTATCCTGCACATGCTTCCTCGCATTGAGCATAAGTATGTTCCTTGCGCTCTAGAACTTGTTTTCTTTCTTGCGACACTCGTTTCCTCCACTGTACAATAGCATTCTTTTATTCCTTTTCATGCTTTAATAACATGAAAAATACAAAAATAAATAAAAAGAAGGGGGGAAAGCGTCTATCTCTTTATTTAGCAGAAATTTTTCTTCATCACCCTTGAACAAATCACAATATTTGAGTCAGTATATCAATATTTTAGGTTTAGTATGGATTTAGGAGACTTTTCCTTATTGTTGAGTATAATCTTCATCGGTTGGTTATTCTTCCAGTCATATTGAGCATTTGTCGATACCTCCTATATCACAGATGTATCCTAGTTTGTAATCCATGCAACCTAAGTCACATAATGTGTCATTCTTTTATTCAAGGGAAGTTTCAACCTGAGTTGGACACTCTACAAAAAATACTTGACTTTCCAAGTCGGCCTTCTCATGTCAATCAAGTATGTCATAGTTTCACAAGTATCTTTGTCCTTCATTTGTACTAGTACAGAAGGTCCCGATTGACCTCTTTTTGGTGGGTTTTCTCTTATCGACTCTGACACTTTACTCTGAGAGTATGACCTAGAGTTTCACCCTCGACATATTTCCATCATTGATAGGTGATTATGTGCTTAGTAGATAATAATTCATCATTGGTCACTAACTAAGCATTTTCTCTTGTGTTCGATGTCAAAAATAATCATCACACATAGGGATTCATGCATTACCTTGGTTTCCATTTGAGCCCATTGGTGGATTCCTTGTCTTTGTCAGTAGTCTTCATAATTGGATACTATTCAAAGAGTATATGTTGTGTGTTATTCCATCTGGTGCATGCCAGAGTCATACCTTAGTGTGGTCCTTACAATATTTTTCATCTGAGTCCTTCCAAATATTTGACCTTTTACTACTCCTCATGTTGGATGATGGGGGAGGCTTTAATTCCCTCCTTCCAGTGGATCTCTTCCTAGAATATATTGCTCTGGGAAAAGGATCCAGAGTCATTTTAGTACCTTGGGGATTGTAGTCATCAGTGGAAGGTTCCATCGCTATTGACAATGGAAATACATCATTGTTCCCTGATTAGTAGATTCTATCAGGTGTTCAGCATTATCTCATTTATTCACACTTGTTAGACTGTACTAGGTACCTTGAAGCCCATTATCATCATCAATGGATTGTCTCATTTTTTTTAACAATATACATCAATAACTAGTAATCAAACGACATTTCATTTTGTTTGACTTCAACACATTTATTCACGTAATGTAGATTCTTACCACGATAGATCATTTTCAAGACTTCGAGTGGAGTACGATCATCACATCTTTTGTGCTCCTATTCAGCCTATATTGATCATACCACCCCCACAGACATTGATACTTGCAGAGGATCAATTTTTTCACTTATTTGGCTTCAGATATCCTCTGATTAGATTTTACGACATAGCTCCACTGTGTATCAATTTGTGGATATGATCTACATTTGCATGGATCCACTGTGTATTTAAAATGGCCATGATTTCTATTTCCATATCTATCACATGGATCCACTGTGTATAGCTTTTGTGGCCATGGACATCAGTTCTTCTTTCATTACTCATGGATCCACGATGTAATTTATTTGGTCGCCATTCTTACATCACTCCTAAGCATGGGTATGCCCGACTTGGGAAGATAATACTCTTACTTGATTTATGCTGGTAGTTTCTATTCTTGGATCAGTTGTTCGGGAACTTTCATTGGACTTAATTCAACACATCCTCACCTCTCAAATTTATAATGTATTTTTTCCATCAATTTATCTTCTAACCTCATACATTAGGGGGCATTTGTTATACCACAAATTTTCACACCAAATTTTCATTTGTGAGATGGCCTAGTCCATTTCCTAGCTTGCAAACATAAATCCCACTCTTCTCCATCAGTTTCATCTAAAAAAAAACTTTTGTTGCCATATGATATTAATCTATTTTCAAATCGCGTATATACATTATTTTCCAGTGTACAAACTGTGTATGCCCTCAATTTTATGAAAAAAATAAAAATATCCCACATTTTCATGTGGTGTTTTCAGTTGGGCTCGTTCCCAAACTTCCCTTGGCCTATACAAAATGGAATACAACCACCCCAGCTGATTTAGGATGGTATATAAGAGCCTATTGAGGGCGTGGATGGTGGGGATAAACTAGGTGCAAGATTATGTTGATGAATTTGCAAGCTTCCCTATTTCCTTAAGCCTTGGAGTAGCATCCCCCTAATCTGGAAACTTGTTTTCCAACATTCCTTCCTCTCTTATATATGAATGTAGGGTGTGTTCCTATCCATTTTAAGTCATTCAAGGAAGAGGCATTTTGCTGAGTTGATGCTTGAAGGTACAATGGAGGAACTTGGGTGGTTGGATTCAAGGAGTGTCAGTGGTTAGAGTCAGGTTGTAACTACCTACTTATACTGTTTTGAATAAAAGAGTTCTCTTTCCCTCCATATATGTGTAATATTTTTTAATCTATTTATATATGTTGACTTTCTTTATATATTTGGAATTTGCACATTATATGTATAACTTGATTTCATAACTATCATTTTTCAATATAGACTTGATCTCCTTTTGCAGGTTGGTACTGGTGAATATAAGGAGCGCATCAAAGGTCAAGAGTGAGGAATGACACCAAACGTTAGGATACAAGGTGTGACCTCTTTTGTTCTCTCTCCCAAAGTAGTTATTTTATTTTTATTTTGTGAGGGTAAGTTTTGTATTTTAGATACGGTCTATCTCTGTTGTGACATGACCCAAGGTCACAAGGTAAAAATCCCATAACACCCAAAAACCTTTTCCTTGTGCATGTGAAGTATTTTTTAAATAATACTTTCTTCCACCAATCATATTTCCCTATAACCATTCACCAAAGAAACTTTTCTCCCATTGCTAAATTCATCAAAATTGGATCCTTGATACCAAGTCCACCATGAGCCTTGGGTTCTCTAATTATAGACCAATTGAATAGATGAAACATCTCCCTATTTTTTTTTTCCTCCTTTCCATAAAAACCATATGATCTCTTGCACTATCTACTATTTAATACCAACATGGGCTAAAAGGGTAGAATATTGAAATACTAGTAGAGTTGATAATACAAATTTAATGAGTAGCATGGACCTTGCAGGGTATTGAAATACTATAACTACAAATATTATTCTATTTATTATTGATGTATTATTCATTATATCAATCCCTTTTTGTGGATTGATCATGTCGGGCATTGTAAATGACCAAATCCCCTTTTGTGGATTGGTCAAACCCTAATTGTAATATGAAAAATGAGAAGTGGGCCCCGAGAATAAATTAAGGTGGTTCTAACCAACCAGAAAGAGAAGTTGAACCTGCCAGTGAAAATACACTTCCTTTCAACACCTGCCAGATTGTATAAATAAAGGAGGCCAACACCTCATTTTCTCACTCACTCATTTGATCATCCAAAGTGCAAGTTTGGAGCTACAGTTGGAGAAGAAGGAAGAGAGAGAGGCGAATTACTTGGGAGAGGACTTTATGTAGTGTTTGGTTTATTCTCTTGGCATTGTATTACCTATATTAAGGAAGTTTTTGTTGGGTTTTCTCCCCCATGAGGGTTTCCTAGGATAAATGATGTGTCTCTTGTGATTGTGTTTCTCTTGGTGATCCTATCTATGCTATGGTTATCTAGTAAATTTAAAAGAAACCTGATAATAGATTAAACTCTAACATGGTATCATAGCTAAGCTAAAGAGAGCATCTTTCACAAGAAAAGGATTAACATCATTGTTGATGTACAAGAAAATTAGGGTTTTTCATTGAAGAGGAATTTCAGCGTAAAAGCCATCTAGAAAAGTGTTCCCTAGCCCAAGGAACTCTTTGGAACCTTCAGTGCACCTTTTTAATGGATATATCTCTCGGAAAGTGAAACCCTAGTTTTCACCAGTACCAGGAAACCAAAAGTACCAGAAAACCATAAGTACTAAAAAACCAAAAGCACCAGTCCATAAATCTGATGGTCGAGTTTGAAGGGGAAAAATTTGAATTTTATGAAATATAACCACACCAGGTTGCTCGCCTCAACCAAGTGCACCTCCTGGTAAGTTCAAAATTTAATTATGAGCATTTCATTTTTTGGTCAATTTCCTAGCTCCAGGTAAAAGATGTCTGCAAGCACTAAGCTTGTTGACAATCTAGAAGGTATGGAAAACTTTCGTGCCTGGAAGTATAGGATTGGAATCATTCTTGAAGAGAATGACCTAGAAATATTCATTAAAGAAGATGTACCAGAACCCGTCGATGTTGCAGCTAAAGAAAAACACCAAAAGGACACAATTAGGGCCAAAAGAATCATTGTAGATTCTATCAAAGATCACTTGATTCCTCAAGTGTCTTCAAAGAAGACTCCAAAATAAATGTTTGATTCCCTAACCATATTATATGAAGGAAATAACATAAATTAGAAGATGAATCTAGGAACTCAACTCAAGAATACAAGGATGCAAAAAGGAGAAACAATCCAAGAATATTTATCTAGAATATCACAATTCAAAGAACATCTAGAAGCAATTGGAGATACTATAGATGATGATGAACTCATAATTACGACCCTTAATGTTCTCACAAGACCTTGGGATGCATTCATACAAACTATTTGTGCCAGAAAAGAGAAACTACAATTTGACAGTCTTTGGGAAGAATGTATTCAAGAAGAATCAAGAGTAGCTAACTGAGAAGCTTTGCCATTGTCAGGCGAAATATATGTC